>JACGAQ010001255.1:0-65262 GCA_014119065.1 Orius insidiosus | reverse complement strand
TCGAGCAAGCTGTGTCCCCCTACTAAAAATATACCACATGTCCGCACATAAAAGGGGGAACGAGAAATCTCACCCCCCACCATAATTTCGCCTTTTCATCCCCCTCTTCGATAAAACTCACCCTCCGAGGTGGTCGAACTCACGCATAAATTGAATCGGACGGAAAGAAAATAGTATTCGATGATTGATTGGCGATAAATTATGAATTATTTAAATTTCGAGTATCGCATCTGGAATTCACGGTTGGCTGAGCGTGTTTACAAGCGCCAGGTGCAACGTACACTCGCTGCACTTTCTTCTAGATTTTTATTAGATAACATTTTTTAACATCTAATGAGAAAAAAAATGAAAGGAAAAACTTCCATAATTTTAGACAAAAGGAAGAATTAAAAAAAAATTTTTACTTTGCTTCATATACAGGGTTTCCCAAATAGAGTGGACCAGCAACTTTGCGGCAAAGCATTTAGTTCTAGAAAAAAAAGTTAAATGTAAACCCCTCTTATTTTTGGACAAGGAATCGACTCCATTTGGTAGATTTTGGTTTTGGTACTCAGGGTGGCGCAGAGAGGTGTTAACATCGTTATTTTAAACGGGAACCATATGTTTTATGATTTAAATCGATTCTACTCCCAATTTTAAGCAACTTTTACTTAGGTCATTTTTTCGATTGGAGCGCTTTTTTTGGTATAAATTTTGTCCCAACTAGATGGACAACCCCGTATAACTTCTGTAATATTCGTCCTACTTCGTTATTTTATACGAGAATCTCTATTTTTTATTTCAGATTCGTAATCTACGAAAAATTTCAAGTTGATTTGACTATAACCATTTTTGACAACTTTAAAAAATATCTAAAAATGAAAAATAGACAAAAACGAAGAGCTTCCAACGAAAACCTCCTTAAAGAGAAGTAACTATATAGGAAGGGAAGTATAACGGAGGGGGAAGTATAAGGATAGTATAAGGATGGGGAAGTACAAAAGGAGGGGAAGAATAATTTCAAGCATATAGACAAATTCTTATTCCAACCAATTTTCAAAGTTATTTTTCAAAATTCTTTTTTCAACAAACTTTCAAAGTTATTTTTCAAAAAAATTTTTTTTTGTTTTTCGAAAAATTTTTAAGTTTTTTCCCTCCGAAAAATTCTCGAAGTTATTTTTTCAATTTTTTTCGTCAAAAAATTTCCTAAGTTTTTTCTAATTTTAACTTAATTTTTTTAATTAGCAGTTTTCTTTTTCTTTTTCGAAAAATTTTTCGAAGTTTTCTATTTTTTATTTTTCTAATCAAGGTAGAAATAATGGGCTTTCTGCCCATGGGATCCCTCTCTCGCAAAGGGTGGAAGTTTCAAATTTCTCTCAACTAAAAAAAAAAATTTATCACACCAAAAATTTGGTGAAAATTGGCCCAGTTTTTAAAATTTCAAACAGACGTATCTCCGCCATTTTATCGAAATTCAAAAATGCCCTCGTTATATCTTGTTCAATGACTAGGGAAGATTGTGTGAAAATCGGTTTAAAACTGTGGCCGTGAAGTGTTCAGAAAAATGCTACGGACGGCCGGCCGGCACCACAAACAAAGTTTAGATCGGTAAAGATCAATATTCGATTTGACCATTTGGGGTCTGCAGTACCCTTCCCCAAAATCCCGACGTGGAGGTTATAACAATAGCTCCTTTAAGGAAGTTAAAAAAACGCTCAATTTGTCATGTTTTAAAAGTTTACCTAGCTAGCTGGTTCAATAGGCCAACATATAAAGTAAATAAAATCATAGAACCGTTGAATAAGTAAGAGAAAACTAATTAAAATTGTAAGCACTTATGATAGGAAATACCCCTCAACTATGAAATTTATCACTTTCATGAACAAACAAGAAAGAAAGGAGGGGAAAAAATCTTTAAAAATGAGAACAATCTTCGCATGCAATCCAGTGCGAAATATGCTTTTCTTATTGTTATTTTCGTTTATAAACTTCGCGTGTGCTCAATACGGTGTCTTTTATAGCAAACCCGCGAGTGAACTTTATGCGCCTAGTTATCATCCTTACCAATCTTTTAAAAGCTATACTCCTCATCCAAAAAAGAAGACATTCATCCATTTTATCAATTCGAAAGTTAAGAAAATTAAAGAAAAATTTTACGGATCAAAAAAACCGTATCCGAAGCCGATTTATTATGTGCCTAAGCCACCAGAATTTTGGCCTACAGGGTACGAAGATCATTTCAAAATGAACGAATATTCTAACTTTTGGAGTCCGTTTACTTACGAAAATGATCTTCAGAACCAACAAATTTTAAACCCAGCATTCAACTCTTGGAATAAATTATTAGATCAAGTTCAACCAAAGTGGCATCATAATACTTGGGATATTCAAAAAAGTGAAAATTTTCTGAAAGAACAACCGCAAAATCAATGGATACAATTTTTAGATCAAGCTAACTGGAACCAAAAGACTTGGGAACACCAAAATTTACAGAAAGTAGAAAATGGGTGGACGCCAAAATTTTATCTCAACCTGACAATAACCACAATACATGGGAACCACCAAATATACAAAAAGGTCTTCAAGAACCGCAGATAAAGACGCTGCTTCAAAAAGAAGCCCAAAATTTTCAGAAAGCAGAAAATGAGTGGAAACCAGAATTTTTATCTCAACCTGACCATAACCACAATACATGGGAATCACCAAATATACAAAAAGGTCTTCAGGAACCGCAGATAAAGACGCTGCTCCAAAAAGAAGCCCTAAATTTTCAAATAGCAGAAAATGAGTGGAAACCAGAATTTTTATCTCAACCTTACAATAACCACAATACACCAAATATACAAAAAGGTCTTCAAGAACCGCAGATAAAGACGCTGCTCCAAAAAGTCTTTTTGGAGCAGCGTCTTTATCTGCGGTTCTTGAAGACCTTTTTGTATATTTGGTGTATTGTGGTTATTGTAAGGTTGAGATAAAAATTCTGGTTTCCACTCATTTTCTGCTATTTGAAAATTTAGGGCTTCTTTTTGGAGCAGCGTCTTTATCTGCGGTTCCTGAAGACCTTTTTGTATATTTGGTGATTCCCATGTATTGTGGTTATGGTCAGGTTGAGATAAAAATTCTGGTTTCCACTCATTTTCTGCTTTCTGAAAATTTGGGCTTCTTTTGAAGCAGCGTCTTTATCTGCGGTTCTTGAAGACCTTTTTGTATATTTGGTGGTTCCCATGTATTGTGGTTATTGTCAGGTTGAGATAAAAATTTTGGCGTCCACCCATTTTCTACTTTCTGTAAATTTTGGTGTTCCCAAGTCTTTTGGTTCCAGTTAGCTTGATCTAAAAATTGTATCCATTGATTTTGCGGTTGTTCTTTCAGAAAATTTTCACTTTTTTGAATATCCCAAGTATTATGATGCCACTTTGGTTGAACTTGATCTAATAATTTATTCCAAGAGTTGAATGCTGGGTTTAAAATTTGTTGGTTCTGAAGATCATTTTCGTAAGTAAACGGACTCCAAAAGTTAGAATATTCGTTCATTTTGAAATGATCTTCGTACCCTGTAGGCCAAAATTCTGGTGGCTTAGGCACATAATAAATCGGCTTCGGATACGGTTTTTTTGATCCGTAAAATTTTTCTTTAATTTTCTTAACTTTCGAATTGATAAAATGGATGAATGTCTTCTTTTTTGGATGAGGAGTATAGCTTTTAAAAGATTGGTAAGGATGATAACTAGGCGCATAAAGTTCACTCGCGGGTTTGCTATAAAAGACACCGTATTGAGCACACGCGAAGTTTATAAACGAAAATAACAATAAGAAAAGCATATTTCGCACTGGATTGCATGCGAAGATTGTTCTCATTTTTAAAGATTTTTTCCCCTCCTTTCTTTCTTGTTTGTTCATGAAAGTGATAAATTTCATAGTTGAGGGGTATTTCCTATCATAAGTGCTTACAATTTTAATTAGTTTTCTCTTACTTATTCAACGGTTCTATGATTTTATTTACTTTATATGTTGGCCTATTGAACCAGCTAGCTAGGTAAACTTTTAAAACATGACAAATTGAGCGTTTTTTTAACTTCCTTAAAGGAGCTATTGTTATAACCTCCACGTCGGGATTTTGGGGAAGGGTACTGCAGACCCCAAATGGTCAAATCGAATATTGATCTTTACCGATCTAAACTTTGTTTGTGGTGCCGGCCGGCCGTCCGTAGCATTTTTCTGAACACTTCACGGCCACAGTTTTAAACCGATTTTCACACAATCTTCCCTAGTCATTGAACAAGATATAACGAGGGCATTTTTGAATTTCGATAAAATGGCGGAGATACGTCTGTTTGAAATTTTAAAAACTGGGCCAATTTTCACCAAATTTTTGGTGTGATAAATTTTTTTTTTAGTTGAGAGAAATTTGAAACTTCCACCCTTTGCGAGAGAGGGATCCCATGGGCAGAAAGCCCATTATTTCTACCTTGATTAGAAAAATAAAAAATAGAAAACTTCGAAAAATTTTTCGAAAAAGAAAAAGAAAACTGCTAATTAAAAAAATTAAGTTAAAATTAGAAAAAACTTAGGAAATTTTTTGACGAAAAAAATTGAAAAAATAACTTCGAGAATTTTTCGGAGGGAAAAAACTTAAAAATTTTTCGAAAAACAAAAAAAAATTTTTTTGAAAAATAACTTTGAAAGTTTGTTGAAAAAAGAATTTTGAAAAATAACTTTGAAAATTGGTTGGAATAAGAATTTGTCTATATGCTTGAAATTATTCTTCCCCTCCTTTTGTACTTCCCCATCCTTATACTATCCTTATACTTCCCCCTCCGTTATACTTCCCTTCCTATATAGTTACTTCTCTTTAAGGAGGTTTTCGTTGGAAGCTCTTCGTTTTTGTCTATTTTCATTTTTAGATATTTTTTAAAGTTGTCAAAAATGGTTATAGTCAAATCAACTTGAAATTTTTCGTAGATTACGAATCTGAAATAAAAAATAGAGATTCTCGTATAAAATAACGAAGTAGGACGAATATTACAGAAGTTATACGGGGTTGTCCATCTAGTTGGGACAAAATTTATACCAAAAAAAGCGCTCCAATCGAAAAAATGACCTAAGTAAAAGTTGCTTAAAATTGGGAGTAGAATCGATTTAAATCATAAAAACATATGGTTCCCGTTTAAAATAACGATGTTAACACCTCTCTGCGCCACCCTGAGTACCAAAACCAAAATCTACCAAATGGAGTCGATTCCTTGTCCAAAAATAAGAGGGGTTTACATTTAACTTTTTTTTCTAGAACTAAATGCTTTGCCGCAAAGTTGCTGGTCCACTCTATTTGGGAAACCCTGTATATGAAGCAAAGTAAAAATTTTTTTTTAATTCTTCCTTTTGTCTAAAATTATGGAAGTTTTTCCTTTCATTTTTTTTCTCATTAGATGTTAAAAAATGTTATCTAATAAAAATCTAGAAGAAAGTGCAGCGAGTGTACGTTGCACCTGGCGCTTGTAAACACGCTCAGCCAACCGTGAATTCCAGATGCGATACTCGAAATTTAAATAATTCATAATTTATCGCCAATCAATCATCGAATACTATTTTCTTTCCGTCCGATTCAATTTATGCGTGAGTTCGACCACCTCGGAGGGTGAGTTTTATCGAAGAGGGGGATGAAAAGGCGAAATTATGGTGGGGGGTGAGATTTCTCGTTCCCCCTTTTATGTGCGGACATGTGGTATATTTTTAGTAGGGGGACACAGCTTGCTCAGCTTGCTCGAAATAGAACACTTTCAGACTTCAAGTTAAAAAGAAAAAACTTCAAACATGATTTTTTCCTCATCTCAAAATGATCGGATTAAACGAAAACGTCATGAAATGGACCAAAATGGTAAAAATACAATTATTTTTTTTTTTAAATTTAATAAAATTAAAAAGTTTTTGAGTGTAAAAAATGCAACTTGTCCTTCTCCTCCGAGACTGCGTTTAAAATGCACAACAACGTTCATGGAATTACTTTTAAATGTTTAACAGACTCTGAAATAGCTTTACGCCGAGATTTACTCTACGAAGAAGTTCTTAAGCAAGAAAATGACGAAAAACGTGCGAAAATTTCAAAAGTCGTACACAAACCGAGAAGAGTCTACAACCTAAATGTAAGATTTTTTTTCTTCTATATTGATTCTTGTAGTCTCCTTTTATTGATTTTTTTGGGCTTCCTCCGTTTTCGAAAGGCTTCTCCCCTACTTCCTGTTTTTCAAGCGTCAATATCTGGTTACTAATTTTTTTCTTGTTTTTTATTTTTTTAGCGAAAAGAGTTGGACTTACGAAAATCAAAATGGAAGAGTGCTTAAGATGTGATGCCTGCTCCTGTATTTATATCGACCCTAAGGATTATTACAAACATATGAGGAATTTCCATCAGAAATTTAATACCGTAATTCCGAGGTACTGGAACATCTCAAAAACGTTTCTCTTATTTTTGACAAAAATTGAATTAGTTGTGAATTTGTGTTGCATACCCTTGTGAGCAGTGTAGCCCAGGTAGCGTGTTAAAATTGGTAGACTTGGAGCTTTTCCGACGGGATTTCATTAATCATTTTTCGTCCCTACTCGAAAATTTTTTCGGTATTAGGTAGAAAAAATGAAAGTCTTCGCCCAGCCAGATCACGGAATGGGCGAACACCTCAAATTTCTCCCTATTTTTTTTTTTTTTAATAAAATTTATATAAGAGCATTTGTCGCGTTAGTTCTAACACCGGATAAGTCATTTTTTATCAATTTTGAGTTAGGCATTGTTTCTGATGGTAAATTTTGGAGAAGAATTCCGTTGGTAGTTTAACCCTATTACCAACAGAAAACGCGTAGTTCACGATTTAGCCAGCAGGTGAAATTAGAAATTAATCCGTATTTTGGCTCTCCTGAAAACCTTGGAAAAATGACTTGTCCGGTGTTAGAACTAACGCGAAGATTTGGTGAAAATTTGGTGAATCGGACCAAAAGTACGCCGTAGCGCTGCAGATCTCCGCTTTTACGAATTTCGAAAAAAGCTGTCTTTTTCAAGATAACCAAATTCAGCAGAATTTTGGTAAAAATCGAAGCCGTGAAGTGTCTAGTAGAAATGTGACGGCCGGCCGGCACCACATACAAACTTACGATCGGTAAGATCGCTAATTAGTTTTCCTCCACGGGTCTGAAAGACTGCTTTGGAGGGTAAACATAACTTTCTTTTGCCCTTTTTGTTTTCAAGATGCTTTATCACTCCGCCCACTGCATTTCTTCAGCGAAGCGGTTATAACCCACTCGTTCTAAGATTCAGCAAAATTTAAACAATTTTAAAATATTTTTTGCTATTTTTACATTTTTAAAATTTTTTATTTATTATTTTTTATAAGAAACGATGTTATCTTTTTAATTTTAATTGTGAATTAAATTTTTAGGAGAGACGGACAACCTCTGAACAAATAATTCGTTCTCCAGAATGTTTTCTTGAAGTTCCAACGAGGGCTGAGATAGAAAATACCAAAACGAACGTTCCGAATCTTCTAGTCTAAACAAAAATCTCGACATAAGGCAGTGCATTAAAGTAAGACTCCATTACACCCAGCTGATCAAATAACTTTATTTCATTTCTTCTCCTTTAGAATCGTGGAGTCAAGTCCTCCAGAGGCACAATCTTCCTGAAGACCCCGTCAAAATAAAAGAAGCCTGAAGACGACTACTGCTATCTTCTTGAAAATGTCGAAGTGAGAATCAAAACGGAGCCAATGGACTAACGTTACCTTTTATTTATTTAAATTTAATTTAAATTCTAGTCTTTATTTCTCTGGTCAGATATTAGTACGATATTAACATTAATATTATTTAATTTATAAAATATTACTTACTACGTTTTTTAAGGCTATTTGATGTTGTGTTTTTTCTAGTCGGATGTTTATATTTAACAACTTTGATGTCAATTGAAATTTAAACTTAAGTCAATGTGAATATAAAAACTTTGCTTTAAATTATGTATTTTTAAATTCCTCAAAAAAGGTCCATCCGATTTTCACCAAATTTTCACAGGATCTTCCTTTTGCAGTTATTTTAAAAAACGAAAGATTTTTTTTTCGAAAATCGCAAAAATGGCGGAGATATAAAGTTAATAAATCTGTCTTAACTTTTGTTTTTTCTTTCTCAAGAACTGGAGGTTTTGAAATTTTTTTGTTTTTATACATAATTATTTTAAGTACGACTATTGGTAAAAGATTCTCAAATGCGTAAAATGGAGTTTTTCTCCAAAACATCGAAATGACCAGATTCCTCGAAAAACTAAATGTAAAATCTGGTTTTTCAATCCCTTTTTATAGAGAACCCTGATTAAAGAGAAACGCCAGTCTTAAAACCGAGGAAACACCGACAATCCTATAAAAATGGGGTTTCTTTGTAAAAAAAAAACTTCAAAATCTTAAAATTTTGAAAAAATCTCGTTTTTTGAAGACTAAATACTTGATTTTACGTAAACACGGGTTTCGCACCCCCAGTTATCAAGACATCCGCCCAGGAATACAACATTTTAAGCCTACGGCTTCTGGAAGAACGTTCTTCGAAAATCATCTATTGAGGGTATCGTAATAATAATAAATTATCACGCAAAAAAGTACATATAATAATATATAAAAAAAATAAAAATTTAAATTCCTACACAGAACACTCAAGGGCGCGCAATATTTAGAGAAAAAAAGCCTATAAATTCATATGAAGAGCTTACATAAACTTCAGTCTTTTCTTTAAAATCCTTACGATGGACAAAGCCGGTGAGTAAACAATTTTATTTTCTCGGAATCACCTTTTTTTAAAGATGATCAATTTACTGAAGAAAAAAGAAATTTAATTTTGTACAATAAAGTTATAAAGTTTTTAGATGATACAAATAATTTGAAAAAGTGTCTTATATACGATAAAACAAAATCCCTTGGGACGTAATATGTTTGAAAACCTTTAAGGATTAAAAGGGTTAAAGAAGGGTAGGATTAGACGCAATTGCGTCCCACAGGTATGTTTTCTAATCCTATTTGGGACCCTAATCCAACCTTTAAGGATTAAAAGGGTTAAAGAAGGGTAGGATTAGACGCAATTGCGTCCCACAGGTATGTTTTCTAATCCTATTTGGGACCCTAATCCAACCTTTAAGGATTAAAAGGGTTAAAGAAGGGTAGGATTAGACGCAATTGCGTCCCACAGGTATGTTTTCTAATCCTATTTGGGACCCTAATCCAACCTTTAAGATTAAAAGGGTTAAAGAAGGGTAGGATTAAAAGTAATTACTTCCCACAGGTACTTTCTTAGGCAATATCTCCAATCCTATTGAAAAAGTTCCTTATATACAATAAAACAAATCCCTTAGGACGTAATATTATTTACGATTTTAATGTTCATTGCGTCTGTATTCCGCCAGATAGTTGATTTTCCGATCAATAATAAACCAAAATAGAGGAAGAAATGACTATGATAACAGGTATCCCACCACGCTTTTCGGCTTTCGTTAGGTGAGCTATTCCCTCTTTCACAATCATTTCTATCTTTTCTCTGTGAACCTATCTCCGAGAGCTTCAGTGAATACAGCGGGAAGCTGGAAACAAACCGTCTCCCTAAAGCTCACCGCCGCCACCGTTCTCCAAGAGATAGAGCCACTCACCACCTCATTATTGGTTTTTAATTTTTATGACAGATTTGCTGCCATGGCATTACTTTACATTTACGATTTTAATGTTTATTGCGTCTGTATTTCGCAAGATAGTTGATTTCCGATCAAATAATAATGATTGTGATAGAGGGAATAGCTCACCTGACGAGGCTTTTTAAGCCGAAAAGCGTCGTGAGATACCCTTTATCACAGTCATTTCTTCATCTATTATTGGTTAATTATTTGATCGTAATATTAATATTTTGAAAACCTTTAAAGATTAAAAGATTAAAATAATTGAAGAAGGGTAGGATGACGCAATTGCGGGTATTTTTTCACAGGTAATAATCCCTAATCCTATTTGGGACCCTCCAACCTTTAAGGATTAAAGGGTTAAAGAAGGGTAGGATTAAACATAATTGCGTCCCACAGGTATATTTTCTAAGACAATAATCCTTAATCCTATTGAAAAGTGTCTTATATACGATAATAAAAAATCCCTTGGGACGTAATATTATTACTTTGAACCTTTAAAGATTAAAAGATTAAAATATTTGAAGAAGGGTAGGATTAGACGCAATTGAGTCCCACAGGTATATTTTATAAGGTAATAATCCCTAATCCTATTGAAAAAGTGCCCTATGATAATACAAATCTTTTAGGACGCAATATTATTATTTTAAAAACCTTTAAAGATTAAAAGATTTAAATAATTGAAGAAGGGTAGGATTAGACGCAATTGCGGGTATGTTTTCTCAGGTAATAATCCCTAATCCTATTGGGGCCCTAATCCAACCTTTAAGGATTAAAAGGGTTAAAGGGTAGGATTAGACGCAATTGCGTCCCGCAGGTATTTCTCAGGTAATAATCCCTAATCCTATTTGAAAAACGTCTTATACCCAATAAAATTAGATCATTTAGTGCTCTGATTGTTTTTGAAATCGTTTTTCAAGGGTTGAAAGATTAAAGGGTTAAAAACTAGCTATTCCTAGCCGTCCAGTCATGTCCCTTGCGTCCTAATATTGATATTCGAAGGGTCAGGTATGTTAGCTTCTTGTAATTACGCTAAGTTCGTTAGAGTATGTTGATTGGGATATTCGATATCGATTTTCGAAATAATCCCAATTATGTGTAAAATTATGTGGAGAGGCTTAAATAATGCAAAAGCCTGATTTCGGGCTCATTTTATTTCATCTTCAGGGCTCAACATTCACATAAGACATTTTGTACCTAACAAAAAAAAATTTCTACAAAATAAGGGCCAAAAGATTTTGTAATACTTTCAAAATCAATTTTAAAAGGATGAGCGATTTTTTTTCTTCAAGGGAATCCTTGAATTTAGCCTGGTGATTTATTCTTCCTTGAGTTTGATTTTTTGTCCTTTTATAACTTTTATGTAATCTTTTTCACCTACTTTTAAGAAGACAAAAAATTTTTTTTTTAGAAATATTGAAGGACTTTTATAAAGGAACGAGCGTCCTTATTTCCGGCGGTTCAGGATTTTGGTAAATATTTTAATTATGAAATACTAGTTTAAGATTAAATTTTTTTTATAGGGAAAACTCTTATAGAGCATTTACTTAGAAAGACTGAGGTTGAAAGGATCTACACGATAATTCGTCCTAAAAAAGGACAAACGAGCGAACAGAGGTCCGAAATATATTTCAACGATGTCGTAAGTTTTCGAATAATTTTCACAGAATAAATAACTTTCGTATTTATAGATGTTTACGCATCTTAAACAACAGAAACCAGAAGCTGCGAAAAAGGTGACGTTTATTCCCGGAGATTTGTCAAAAAAGGTTTGGGCCTTTCGGAAATTCATAGGCGTTATTGAAGAAAATGTTCACATCGTATTCCACTGCGCTGCGACAGTCACTTTTAACGAGAATCTAAACACGCGATTTTTATAAACATCGGAGGGACAAAATGCATGTTAGAACTTTCAGAAAAGATGCCCAATTTAAAGGTCTGCAAAAATGTTTTAATTTTGTTACTTAGGCTTTTTAGGCTTTTGTCCATGTTTCAACAGCTTTTTCGCATTTCCATCTTCTCGGGACGGACATACCGGAAAATGTGAGCTTACCAGAGAACGCTCTGGGGCCTTTTCAGCTTCTGGATTTGGCCAAATGTATAGATGAGGGACTGCGGATAAAATAACCCTGTGTAGGTGGATTTTTTTTATCTTAAGTTTGAAAATTTAATATTTTTAGAGTGAACGATTGCCCAAATACGTACTTATACACAAAACGAGCGGCGGAAAGTCTAGTCACCTCCTACACACACTTACCAGTCGGAATATTCCGCCCAGCCGTCAGTGAGTTAAAAAAATAAACTAAGACAGCGTTGCTGCCTGCTTTGTGTGGCTTTAAAAGGGCGATATTATTTTTCAGTTTTGGCTGCAAACAAAGAACCTACTCCAGGATGGATAGACAATTATTACGGGCCAACAGGTCTTTTCGCAGGCCTTGGTGCAGGGCTTCTACACACCTTTTTGATCAAAGAGAAAACCAACGCCAACATCGTCCCCGTCGACATGACCGTCAATTGCTTAATCAGCACCGCCTGGGATATCAACGATCGGTAAAAAAAACATCATGAAAACTTTTCATTGAGATTTTAGCAAGAATAAGTCGAAAGAAGTCGGCGTTTATAACTACGCTTCGGACCCAGGGAATATTTTGTCATGGTCGGACCTTCTGAGGGCTTCACATGAAGCTATGAACCGTCACCCACCGATCAAGAAGGCATGGCATGCTTTTTATGTGCCCTCCGCCTGCAGGCCGTGGTTCGCCATATTTTCTTTTTCCTTACATACCTCCCGGCCTTATTTATGGACAAAGTTGGACAAATATTCGGGACAAAACCCAGGTAATAAAACAAGGACCCATAATAAAAATTTAATGTTTTTTTAGCTTCGTTCGGACAATAAAACGATTAGAAACTGTAAGCTACATTTTGAAAATTTCACTTTACGAAGTTGGACTTACAAAATCGACAATGTCAACGATCTTTGGGATAGACTGACAGCCACAGATAAATCTTCGTTTCCGTTTCTATTGAAGAAATTTCATTGGGATTCATACATCGACGTATACATCAAAGGGATGAACTCATATCTGCTTAAAATGACCCCCGAAATCTCAAGAAGCAAAACTCAAAAACTACAAGTATAAATCAATTTGTATAGATATAAAATAATTTTTTTCTTACAGATTTTTCTGGATTCACTGGATTGTCGTGTCGCCATTACGAGTAGCATTATTACATCGATTTTATCAACAAATTTACTGATGATCAATTAATAAAATAATGATAAAATGATGTCTTTTCTCTTTTTAAGTCCCTCAAAGAAGGTTATTGTAATACCCCCAGGGTCTTCCAGAGGTAAAGGAAAGATAAATGATCTTTACTGATAGCTGCGGTGCAGCTGTTCCGAAAAAGCGATCTTCACAAATACCGTGGAAAAAATAAAACGAAAATTATTTATAAATATCTATTGTTAAGCATTTCGCCGTAGCGACTATTACAGCAATATTCGTAAACATTGTGTTAACAATAACATATTACACATCATTATGAGAAATATCTAAATAACGACCTATATCAATCCATAATATTTAAATAAAACGAATATATCACAAATTTCAACAGCTATTCTATCATAAACCCCTCTTAATATCTAACATGACACATTTTACAGAAATTTCATTTTTTTTAACCATTCGATAGGCCAGTGAAACTGTTTAAGAGGATTTTTAATTTTTTTTAAACACGTAAAGCCATCGGCGAAAGTATAAAAATCATAAATTTTCAAAAAAAAAAGCTTTAAAAAATTCTATTATAATAAGTTTGAAAACTAAGGTACATTTATAAAAGAATTTTTATATTTTTTTTTTTTTATAATTTTTTTTTGGTCCTCCTAACACAATCAGGCACCAGCTTGGTAGGCAGATGCGTTCTAAATTTTTTTTAACTGCTTATAACTTCACAAAATGGCTAGTCATAGACATAATAAAACTTTTTTATTTATGAATAAGTTTTATGGAAATTTAAAAAAGTCAATTTCAGAAAAACGAGCAAAAAAATAGATTTTTTTTTTTTCTCTTATTTCTCGGGGGCGATGCTTATATCTCCGAAATGGTTGTAGAAAGTTATTTTGAAGGAATATTTTTTTTTATAATTTTTTGACAAAGATGGACCATTCTGGAGATAAGCTTAAATTACCATCTATCTTTTTTCTTTTAACAATCATTCACATTAATCACATTTACATTAATTTTTAAAAACAAGGTACAAAAAGAAAGAAAAGGAAAAAAAATTGGCCATTATTTACATCGACTAGACTCTGAAAATAACTAAAAATTAAGTACACAGCACATGAATTTAAATTTTTTGCAATTGCCCCGAAAAATGATTTTTCAAAAAATATACCAGCGAATTCTCCGCTCATTTTTTTAATAAATGGGTAGAAACAAGGGGAAAATGCTATCGCAGAAAATATGTTCCTGAATCGTTTTATTTTATTTTTTTCAGTCTAGATTCTCAGATTTTGAACGACGGGCGCTCTTTTTGTCCTGAAGCGCCCAGTAAAGGGAGGATTGAGCCGATAAAATAAAAAAATGAGATCATTTCAGGATGAATGGAAAATGGAGAGTAAAATCTACTATTTACAGAGAGAGTAAACTCTGGAAGTTTTTTGGACAAAAAAACTCGCTTAAGATAATCCTCTAAGCATCATGATGATCAAAACATAAAAAGAAAACTGCGATAACAATTTTTCTCCTGAAATCCAAACTTTTATCACGTTTTTAGAGTGCAGCCTTAAATAATTTCAGAGTCCTCGTAAAAAAATTTTTCGTGTACCAAATATCTTCAGGCATTTTTTGAATTGTCAAAATAATGAAAAACTCGATAAAAATCTTCAAATATAGAAACAATTAAAAATAAATAGGAACTTAAATTACAATGCCCAATGGTTTGTTACACCCTGTGGTTCTCAGACAAAACTGGGTCAATTTTGGCTGTTTTAAAAGGTTAATAAAAAGTATAAAAGACAAATTCATAAAAAAAATATGAAAATTAGTTTTTTAAAAAAACTATATAGCCAAAATTGTCCCTTTTCTGAGACATAAAATCACAAAAATTTTCGACGGCAATTTTAGATTTATGAATTAAAAAGTTGTTTCCTGAGCTTCATAAATCTTTATTGCACTTTTAAAAACGGTTGTAATACTGCTGAAATTCAAAAGTCTATAGTCAAAATGTTGAAATAAAAAAATGTTAAAAAGTCTTTTTTCTTCAGATTTTTGAATTGTAGACTGCACTCAGGGCTAAGATGGGCCATCTTGCCGCTCAAGCTGATGCTAGTTGTCCCAACCGTTTTCTTTGATCATGTGGGCGAGTTCGATAATGTATTTCCTTCTTTGTATTTTTGACTCGACTCAAATGCGTGCTCCTATAAAAATTGCGTTTTAAATAAGTTTTTGGGGTTAAAAAAATTTGTCTCTTACATATTTCCAGCCGAGTGTTGTTTTGCAGCACTCGCAGTAAATGTCAGCGACCGCATGGAGGCCTGTGAGTAAAACACGTTCTTCTGCTGGTCCGCACCCGACATTCACGCTAAAAATTTAAAAGTTAAAAAAGTTAAATTATTCTCCTAAAAAAAATATTAAACTTACACAGAATTGAAGAGGTATGCTCTCCCTTGACTTCCTTGGAAAGACTAAAAAAAAAAAGAAAAATTTTAATGATTCTTCATAACATAAGCCAAGGGTTGCTGAGTTTGAGGGACTTAGTGCCCAGCTGAGGGCTTTTACCATATTGCCAGGCAAAAACTGAGTTGTTAAATGAAGTTGTTACTTTCAAAATATTCAACGACACGTTTAAACGTGCACGTGGTAAATCCAGTGTGGGTTTATTGAGCGGGTATGACGTAATAGAAAAACAAAAGGGACTCGACCATGACCCGAAAGGCGGGATCGTCCGAATTTCCATCAAAGAAGGTGTCCAGTGGGGGTAAAAGTTTCACACGATGCTAATTTTTATCTTTGTTTATATATTATAATAACTTCCGCATTTCGGTCGCCTTTGTTCTAAATTAAGCGATTACGTGAATAGGTGAAACCATAAACGCACCAACGTCGTGCGGGTTAGTATCACAACTGTCACGAAATTCCAGGAAATCGATGGAAAAGTTATCAGATCTTCGATTAGAAGTTAACGCGTCGTTGAACTCAAATTGTAAAAAATTAACAGAATCTAATATTAATTAGAAAATGTTAGGAAGTTTTGATTAAAACAAAAGTTCTAAGATCCGTTCAAAAAGGGGTTAATGGACGAAGTTTATTTCACGTTGTAGTGGTAATAAGTGAACTACTTTGATAAATTTTTAATAAAAATTATTAGATTATTAAAACTTAAATGACGGGGGGAGGAGGAGGGTAAAACTTTATAGTACCATTGCATTTCTCTTTTGATTATACACAGAAATTCAGGATTTAGAACAAGATGTTTTCCTCCATTTTCAGGCGTAGAAACGACAGTTTTATCAGCTTTTAGGGTGTTTAAAATTTCTTTTTCCGGGTTTCGGGCAGTTTTTCTCGATTTTTTTGGCGTAGAAACACTAGTTTTATCGGGTTGTTTTGCTTTCAAAACCCTTTTGGGTAATATTCCCACGATTTTCTGGTTTAAAAACATCTGTTTTATGGGGTGCTCGGGCGTTAAACATCTGTTTACCGGGTGTTCGGGCGTTTAACATCTTTTTAACGGCTGTTCGGGCGTTTAACATTTTTTTTCCGGGTTTTGGTTAGCTTTCCTCGATTTTATGGCGTAGAAACACCGGTTTATCGGTTGTTTAGCTTTCAACGCCCTTTTGGGTAATTCCCACGATTTTCTGGTTTAAAAACATCTGTTTAACGGGTGTTCGGGCGTTTAACATATTTTAACGGGTGTTCGGACGTTTAACATCATTGCCGACTTTCTCTTTTGATTATACACAGAAATTTAGGATTAAGAACAAGACGTTTTCCTCGATTTTCAGGCGTAGAAACGACCGTTTTATCAGTTTTCGGGCGTTTAACATTTCTTTTTCCGGGTTTTGGGTAGTTTTTCTCGATTTTTTTGGCGTAGAAACACCAGTTTTATCGGGTTGTTTTGCTTTCAACACCCTTTTTGGGTAATATTCCCACGATTTTCTGGTTTAAAAACATCTGTTTAACGGGTGTTAAGGCGTTTAACATCTTATAAACGGGTGTTCGGGCGTTAAACATCTGTTTACCGGGTGTTCGGGCGTTTAAATTTTTAACGGGTGTTCGGACGTTTAACATCATTGCCGACTTTCTCTTTTGATTATACATAGAAATTTAGGATTTAGAACAAGGTGTTTTCCTCGATTTTCTGGCGTAGAAACGACCGTTTTATCAGTTTTCGGGCGTTTAACATTTCTTTTCCGGTTTAGGGTAGTTTTTCTCGATTTTTTGGCTTAGAAACACCGGTTTTATCGGGTTGTTTAGCTTTCAACACCCTTTTTGGTTAATTCCCACAATTTTCTGGGTTAAAAACATCTGTTTTATGGGGTGTTCGGGCATTAAACATCTGTTTACCGGGTGTTCGGGCGTTTAACATCTTTTAACGGGTGTTCAGGCGTTTAACATAATTTTAACGGGTGTTAGGACGTTTAACATCATTGCCGACTTTTCTCTTTTGATTATACACAGAAATTTAGGATTTAGAACAAGACGTTTTCCTCGATTTTCAGGCGTAGAAACGACCGTATTATCAGTTTTCGGGCGTTTAACATTTCTTTTTCCGGGTTTTGGGTAGTTTTTCTCGATTTTTTGGCGTAGAAACACCGGTTTTATCGGGTTGTTTAGCTTTCAACACCCTTTTTGGTTAATTCCCACAATTTTCTGGTTTAAAAACATCTGTTTTATGGGGTGTTCGGGCATTAAACATCTGTTTACCGGGTGTTCGGGCGTTAAACATATTTTTAACGGGTGTTCGGGCGTTTAACATCATTGCCGACTTTCTCTTTTGATTATACATAGAAATTTAGGATTTAGAACAAGGTGTTTTCCTCGATTTTCTGGCGTAGAAACGACGGTTTTATCAGTTTTCGGGCGTTTAACATTTCTTTTTCCGGGTTTTGGGTAGTTTTTCTCGATTTTTTGGCTTAGAAACACCGGTTTATTGGGTTGTTTGGCTTCAACACCCTTTTTGGGTAATTCCCACGATTTTCTGGTTTAGAAACATCTTTTAAACGGGTGTTTGGGCGTTTAACACCTTTTAACGGGTGTTCGGGCGTTTAACATATTTATAACGGGTGTTCGGGCGTTTAACATCATTGCCGACTTTCTCTTTGAATATACATAGAAATTTAGGATTTAGAACAAGATGTTTTCCTCAATTTTCTGGCGTAGAAACGACCGTTTTATCAGTTTTCGGGCGTTTAACATTTCTTTTTCCGGGTTTTGGGTAGTTTTTCTCGATTTTTTGGCGTAGAAACACCGGTTTTATCGGGTTGTTTAGCTTTCAACACCCTTTTTGGTTAATTACCACAATTTTCTGGTTTAAAACATCTGTTTACCGGATGTTCGGGCGATTAACATCTTTTTAACGGTGTTCGGGCGTTTAACATCTTTTTAACGGGTGTTCGGGCGTTTAACATCATTGCCGACTATCTCTTTTGATTATACATAGAAATTTAGGATTTAGGACAAGATGTTTTCCTCAATTTTCTGGAGTAGAAACGACCGTTTTATCAGTTTTCGGGCGTTTGACATTTCTTTTTCCGGGTTTTGGGTAATTTTTCTCGATTTTTTGGCTTAGAAACACCGGTTTTATCGGGTTGTTTGGCTTCAACACCCTTTTTGGGTAATTCCCACTATTTTCTGGTTTAGAAACATCTGTTTTATCGGGTGTTCGGGCGTTTAACATCTTTTTAACGGGTGCTCGGGCGTTTAACATCTTTTAAACGGGTGTTCGGGCGTTTAACATCTGAAGACCTTCAGGGAAAAACCAACTTAGTCCATTTTATTAAAAAATTGAGGTTATAACGCTATCTGTTAGCTAAGGAGGAGTACTACATTCCTGTAAGCTGCAAATAATGAATAATCAACTGAGTCCCATGAAATTCAATGTAAAAGATTAACGGGTACGGGGAATAACCGACTTAGTCCACAGAGAGCGGGAAAAACCAACTTTGTCCAAATTCTCCTTCCATTCTTATTCCCTCCATATTGTTTATTTACGTGTTTCATTAAAATTTTGATTTAATTTTTGTGATAAATCGAAAAAAAAATTAAAATTTAAGAATGTTTCAAAAGGGATACCTTTTTCAAGGTAATTTGAACGGGGAAAATCCAACTAAGTCCACAATTTTTTTTTTCAAAAAATTTAGTGTAGCTTCAAATTAGCATAATTTTTTAGTTTATAGAGTAAAAATCCACGGTCAAAGGTTCATGAACCGATAAAACTAAACAATTAAAAAAATGATCATTTGAATAAAATTATGAAATAACCAACTTGTTTTTTTCAATTTCTGGAAACATAGACCTTTGGACAAAGTTGGTTTTTCCCCAAAGGTCTTCATCTTTTTAAAGGGTTTTGGGTAGTTTTCCTGGAATTTGTGGTCGCGAAAAACGATTTCTCGACCTCTCTTTGCAGTCTTTCACTCAAAATTTGCGCCAGTCATCTCCTTTTTGGTCCGCCCGTGACGTTTCTCAAATGAAAATCATGTTATTGTTTTATTTTCTTCGAGATAACAATTTATTTGACCTTGTTTTCTTTATCCTTCCACGACCCAGTTTAAAGATTTTTATATCTTGACCTACTCTATCTAAGCTTTAACAAAATTACCTCAGTTTATTTTAAACCATGTTTTTCCTCCCTTTTGAATATTCAGCTTTCCACTTATTTTCCGAGATAGGAAAGATTTTTCACAAATTGGAAAAATAAAGTTAATCATTTCTTGTCATCCGAGGTTTTGTTTATCGACGTTCAGAGGTGCCAGACGAAAAAATATTTTCGTCCGTTTATCGCCGGGTTAAGGTTTGCCAAGATGTTTTCTTACCTTGGCCTTCCCCATGCAGATTTTTTTTATTTGAAAAACAAGAGGCTCGCCAATTGTTTTACATAATCAAATCTAATATTATTTTTAACGTTTTAAACTTGAATTTAAAAATAAAAAGAATTTAATCGCGTTCACGCTCAATTTATGGCGTAAAAAATGGGAGCTGTGAAAAGCCGCAAAACGGTTGACAATAGCGGTGGGAAAAAAAGAACGGAAGGGAAGGAAAAGCGGGTAAGAATCAATCAAAAACAAATTGAATTTCCTCACTTTTTACACACCACTTCTTCCTCTTTTCCTCAATTTTATTCATTTATTCAAGCATTTCCAAGGAACTTAAATTTGAAAAAGGGCAAACAGAGTGTATTTAAGGGCTATAAATTAAATGAGTTCCCGTCTGAGACGTTTTTCGCGTTGAATTCTCAGAGTTTTACGATTTCCTCTAAATTAAGATAAAACAATTTGAGGGAGAAAGATTGGTAAGTTGGATCCATTACGGAGCTGGTCGATTTTAAAAAATAATAGCAAACCTTTGATATGAGTTCGTCGTGATTGGCGAGGTGCGCTCGGCAGTGAATACAGGAGTATGTCCTGTGGCAATCTGGCAAATAGGCCTGGAACGTCTTCACCATCCTGCCGCCCCCTCCCCATCCAACCTAACGCCTCCCTGAAACAAAAGAAGAAGAAAATAAAATTGCTGAAGAGTGAGAAATCGGTGAATCTTAATAATCTCTTTTCGTCGTTTCGACATAACATTTGTCGTTTCAACATAACGCAGTTGGTCATAAAGGAAACTTTCATTTTAAAGAACTGGTCGTTCGCCATAAAACTGTTTCTGTCGGGCATAATACATCTCTCCATAAACTAGAGACAGCCAAAGAACAAGCCTACTTTTGCCGTTTAAAACGCGATTATGGCGAAACGACGAAAATCTAAGAACTTGACAGTTCACCATAATGCAATTCAACATAAAGCATCTCACCGTAAAATAGGAAAAGAAAGCAGGCAACCAATGGGATCAGCTCGTTTTATGATACAAACGGGTTAATTACTTTCCTCACGCGAGGATGTGCGAATTGCATTATGGTGAACTGTCAAGTTTTAAGGTTTTTTTCGTTTCGCCATAATCGAAACGCTTGTAGGCTTGCTCTTTCGCTGTCCCTAGTTTATGGTGAGATGTATTACGCCCAAACGACAGAAACATTTTTCTGGCGAACAACAAGTTTAAAGAGTGGCTTTTATGGTGAGAAGCGTAAAGGATGATTCACACTAGAGCGTGCCGGGTCCGGGGCGAGGCTCGGACGGGCCCGGACGGGACACGGTGAAGAATCATGTGGGCATCTTCAATGAAGTTGTGCATACTGCACCGTGCCGAGAACGTGACGTGACCGTGATCGTGACCGGGCCACGTCCGTGGCCCGGTCCGAAAAGGAGGAAGACATTGTTTCCCGGACCCGCCCCGGTTCAGTTTTGGAAAATATATTTATTTGGTTGAAATATATACGTAATTGGTTATTTTCGTATGAAAATAACGATAGAATTTAGTTTCATCATTCAAAATTCTCTATATAGCGTGGCAAATTCTCCCTCCATCTTCCGCTTTCTCCATGTTGGATGCACGTTCCATCTTCTTGATCTGCTCTGTAGAGCACCTAAATTCTCCATTTCTTCATCATCAATGGCTACCGAAATCATTTTAAGTTCTTCTTCGGAAAAGTTCATTTTGACACAAAAATAGATGGTTTCTCGGCCCCGGCCCGGACGGAATTGTTTGTAGTATGCATGGAGGCTCGGACACATCCCGGTCACCGCTCGGTTGCTATGACCCGGAGGAGGCCCGGCACGGCCCCGGCACGGTCTAGTGTGAATCATCCTTTATGGTGACTTGCACTTTTTTTATGTCGCCTTGCGTTTATTGAAAAGTCGTCTATGGCTAAACGCTTTATGTTGAAATATTTTCAAAATTTTAGAACTTTTGAGAGCCTTATGTTCAATTTTGCCGAAACGCATTGTGGTGAACTACAGATTTTTTATGTTCAACTGCTTTAGGGTGAAATGAGTTATGTTGAACGGTCCCGAAATGTGATACTTTCACCACAGGAAAAAGAGACATCCGGCAGACGGTCCATTATTTCTGCCTTGATACATACTTCAAAGAATTTTTTTTCAAAAGTTTAGTAAATATTGCGACTGAGTTTTTTTGTGGCATCTTTCAAGCCTTCCTTGAGCCAAAGGATGTAGCGCCTGTCCCATATTTTAACATTTTCACCACACGGGTCATAAAGTAACGAATTGTACCGTTGCCAATAAATAAAAAAAACATCCGGAAGAAAACGTAAAAATTAAAGACGTAGAATTTGATATGGAAATTCGACAGCTTAAAAACAAACAAAGACATTCATCGGTCGCGAATTGTTTTAATAAACGACCTTGCCAAGATTAAAAATACCCCCACCCTCACCAAACACCCGCCCTTCTGTCTTCCCGTAACTTTTATTACGGTCTTTTTCACACGGCGTGTGCGAAATCGGTTTTTATTTTATCTGAGACGTAGTTCGGGCACAAAAGGAAAGAAAAGAAATATAAGGTCTCGGCTCGTATTTTTCGTTCTTTCGCGTGCCGGGGAGCTTGAAGGTCAGGTACCCCGCAGACAATGAAGGCCCATACCAGGATACAAAACTTTTCAAGACCTCCCTATTTAACTATTTATACTTGGTTTCTAAAGCTGCATGAAAAAGGCAAAATGTCCATTTTGATTCTTTTTTTCGACAACTTTTTCACTGAAGGTGAAATTGTCCAAAAATCCCTAGTGGGACCCAAAAGGGGAGGTAATAGACGTAAAAAAAATAGAAGAAAATTGCTCAAACTCGATAAAAAGGGTGTTAAAAAGCCCAGAAATCCGATAAAAAGGGTGTTTAAACACCAAAAAATTGAGGAAAATGACTAAAACGTTAAAAAACGCTAGAATGAAACGATGTTTTACACGAGTGTATACGTGTCGACATAATGCGGTTAGCCATAATGCATTTTACCATAAAATAGCAGAAATCGCGAGTACCGTTAAAAAATAGAAGCAAATTAAAACTCAAAAGGATGTTAAAAAGCCCGGAAATCCGATAAAACGGGTGTTTAAACACCAAAAATTGAGGAAAATGACTAAAACCCGTTGAAAGGGTTGAAACGCTAGATGAAACGGATGTTTCTACACGGTTGTACACGTGTCGACATAATGCGGTTCGCCATGATGCATTTGACCATAAATAGCAGAAAACGCGAGATACCGTTCACCACAAAAAATCTGCAACTCAACATAAAGAAAATAGTCGAAAACGTTCACCATAATGCATGAACGATACATCTCACCATAAAGAAGAGGTTTAACACTTGACGTTTCGACATAAAATTTGACGTTTCAACATAACGCAGTTGAACATAAAGAAACTTTCATTTCAAAGAACTTGCCGTTTCGCCATAAAACTGTTTCTGTCGTTGGGGCATAATACATCTCACCATAAACTAGGGACAGCGAAAGAGCAAGCATATTTTCGCCGTTTAAAACGCGATTATGGCGAAACGACAAAAACCTTAAAACTTTTTTACCACAATGCAATTCGCACATCCTCGCGAGAGATAAAATTAACCTTCTGTGTCATAAAACGAGCTGATCCCATTGGCTGCCTGCTTCCTTTTCCTATTTTACGGTGCTTTATATTGAATTGCATTATGGTGAACAGTCAATTTTAGGTTTTTGTCGTTTCGCCATCGCGTTTTAAACGGCGAAAGTAGGATTGCTCTTTTGCTGCCCTAGTTTATCACGATGTATTATGCCCGACAGAAACAGTTTTATAGCGAAACAACAAGTTTAAAGAGAGGCTTTTATAGTGAGAAGCGCTATAGTGACTTGCACTTTTTTTTATGTCGACTTGCATTCACTGAAAAAGTAGTTTATGGCGAAACGCTTTATGTTGAAATGCATTATGCTCAAAATATTTCAAATCTTGAGAGCTTTATGTTCAATTGCATTATGCCAAAACGCATTATGGTGAACTACAGATTTTTTAAAATGCAAATTTTAATGTTCAACTGCTAGGGTTAAGTGCGTTATGTTGAACGGTGTTCTCCCTTTCTACACCATAAAATCAAGGAAAACGAACCCGATTAAAAAGGCGTTAATCGGCAAAACACCTGATTATGTTTTTCTAGGAAATCTAAAATGCTCAATGATAAATTGAATTGCGATTTACCCGAGACATTAAAAGATTGGAGGGCATTGGAAGCATAAAATAACATCAAGATCTAAAATTTTCTTCCTCCTATAGAATTAGTATAAATAAACACGTGTCTTGGCAATCTCCCATACGACTGGAGACTCCAAATAACCAGAATCTTAAAAAATATTAATTTGAAAATTTCAGGGATTACGTAGGCAAAAAACAATCTTTTGTCCAGCGTCATTTCATAAACGGAAAATATGCAGATAAAGCACTTAATTATTCAGGCGTCGAGACTGATAAAAAGGGTTAGAAATATTTTGAAAATTAAAATTTTCTCGGGTGGAAAGAGGGCGAAGGAGATCGATATGGAGTCTTGTACCGCCAGTCAGAGGTCACGTGACCTGACCCCAGGTATGAGTATGCCTAATTTTTACCTACATACTTGATATTTTTTATGTAAGTCAAAAATTTCATGAAGAATAACAAAAGATTTAATGAACCAAAAAGAGAGAAGGGGAAAAAAGTTTTTTTTTTTCAATAAAGGATGCTATTATTGTCTCGTTTTTTCCTCCGTCCACACTAATGAATTATATTTGAAAAAAACTCGGTAAAAATGAGAGAAAAAACTTTTTAAAAAGACACAAATGTCACTTCTTCCCAGAAAAAGAAGGGAATTTTCATGTCATTTATATAGAAGCAGAACTTGTTGAGCTTTAAAAAAAACCATAAATATGTTTTTCCTTATCACTTTTTCCTCAATAAAATACAAGTTTTTAATATCTTGGACATTTTTTGTTAAACTTCCATAAAAAGATATTAGCTTTGTTCCAACCGCAGTTTGAAACTCCTGGAGCATGCGCTGTAGGATTTTCAAGTCAGATGACTTGTGATTTGACGGAAAACGATTAGGACAACGTCGTATATGACGTCCAAATCCTTCTGCGAATGCTCCAGGAGTTACAAACCGGTTTCAAACTGTGGTTGGAACAAAGCGACTGTTTCACCCTCACTCGTCGAGTTTTTGGGGAAGGGTCAAATCGAAATCCACCGATCTCTTCCTTGTCAGTGGTACCGACCGGCCGTATTTTCCCGGAACACTTCTCTGCCACAATTTTTACTTAACACTTCGTTGAAACAAATTTTTTATAGGTAATAGGGAGATTTATGAGACGTTCACCACTGGCGAGGGACATCCCTCGGCCAGACGGTCCATTTTTCTACCTGAATAATTTTAGCAACAAATTTTCACACAATCTTCTGAATGTTTGAACGAGAATCCCGAAACTATTTTCGAATTTCGAAAAAATGGCGGAGTATGTTTGAAATTTCAAAAAGTGCGCTACCGCCATCCGATTTATACTTCCCCCTCCGTTATACTTCCCCTCCTCAATACTTCCCCCTCCTATATCTTTCCTTCTCTTCCAGGCTCCCGTCGGAGCCAGCTCCAGGAATAGCACTTAATTTTCTTTGAGTAAAAAAACTAATAACTTTGGAGAAGGGGAGATTTTTAAGAATTAAATTTCCGGGGAAAAGCGATTTAATTGGACCCTTGTTTTATACGTCCGCTCCTTATATTGGAACAGAAGCGGCGAACGATATTATTAGGCTACAACGGAATTCAATTAAAGTGTAATGAAACGTTTCGTAATTGTTTGATTTCCTGACACGGAGTTGACAAGAATCTTAATGAAAAGTAACAATTTTATTACGGTTTTAAAGGCAACAAAATACAACTTTACCGCCCAAGGGAACGAATAAGATACGTCACGAAGATGATTTGCGCGGAGTAAAACTTATTAGAACATTTTCAGCCTTCTGTACAAATCAAATACTGTAATGAAAATGCGTCATTTGACGATCCGAATGGAATTTAAGGAATATACAACCTTCAGGATCTCTATGAATATTCAAAATAGGTTTCCGGTATTATTAAACTGTGAGAGTCCTAGACACGAAAAGCTTTTTGCTCTATTTACGTTTACTCTCGTTTCTAAGTGCTTCGAATGTTCAAATTTAATTATACCGTCTTAAGTTACAGCTTGCATAATCTAAAAAAACAATTTAAAAGGACTTAGTTTTCTCCTGGCTGGTCAAATAGCCTTTCTCGATTTATTGGTGTAGAAACACACGTTTTCAGGTTGTCAGGGCGTTTCACATCTATTTTACTGTGTTTGTGGTCGTTTTCCTGCTTTAAAAAACCCGTTTTTGAGGTGTTGGGGCGTTCAACATTCTTTCAGCGGTTTCACTTTTTTTTGGTGTAGAAACACCCGTTTTATGAGGTCGTCAGGGCGTTTAACATTTCTTTAAGCGTTTTCATTTAATTACTGGTGTAGAAACAGCCGTTTTATCAGGTCGTCAGGACGTTTAACATCTATTTTACTGTGTTTGTGGTCATTTTCCTTGTTTTCTTGCTTAAAAAAAAAGTTTTATGAGGTGTTAGGGCGTTCAAAATTTCTTTCAGCGGTTTCGATTAATTTTCTGGAGTAGAAACACCCGTTTTATCAGATCGTCGGGGCGTTTAACATTTCTTTAGGCGTTTTTATTAATTTACTGGTGTAGAAACACCCGTTTTAACAGGTCGTCAGGACGTTTAACATCTATTTTACTGCGTTTGTGGTCATTTTCCTTGTTTTCTTGCTTAAAAAAAAGTTTTATGAGGTGTTGGGCGTTCAACATTTTTTTCAGCGGTTTCATTTAATTTTCTGGTGTAGAAACACCCGTTTTATCAGGTCGTCAGGGCGTTTAACATTTCTTTAAGCGTTTTATTTAATTTACTGGTGTAGAAACACCCGTTTTATCAGGTCGTCAGGACGTTTAACATCTATTTTACTGTGTTTGTGGTCATTTTCCTTGTTTTCTTGCTTAAAAAAACAGTTTTATGAGGTGTTGGGCGTTCAACATTTTTTCAGCGGTTTCATTTAATTTTCTGGTGTAGAAACACCCGTTTTATCAGGTCGTCAGGGCGTTTAACATTTCTTTAAGCGTTTTTATTTAATTTACTGGTGTAGAAACACCCGTTTTATCAGGTCGTCAAGACGTTTAACATCTATTGTACTGTGTTGTGGTCATTTTCCTTATTTTCTGCTATTAAAAAAAACCGTTTTATGAGGTGTTGGGGCGTTCAACATTTCTATCAGTGTTTTCATATATTTTCTGATGTAGAAACACCCGTTTTATCAGGTCGTCAGGGCGTTTAACATCTATTTTACTGTGTTTGTGGTCATTTTCCTTCGTTTCCTCCTTAAAAAAAACCGTTTGATGAGGTGTTGGGGCGTTCATCATTTGCATTTCTTTCAGCAGTTTCACTTATTTTCTGGTGCAGAAGCGCCGGTTTCAGAGGGTCTTTGAGCTTTCAATACCCTATTTTTAGGATTTATTATTATTTCTAGGATCGATTAAAATAGTGTGAAAATTCGCGTTTTGAGGGGTGAACGAACTTTGTAAGCTCCGTCGCAAATCAGGCGGTCATCGAACGTTTCGTTAACAAAAACATCACCTGAGTTGTTCGAATAAAAAAAACTTAGTTTACACCAATTATAACAAAAAAGGACAACACGTAGTTGACCTTACACGCAATTCGTTTAATTTCGCCCGGGTGACATTTAACCCCCGACGGGGTCACACTTTTACGTATGGGGTGGAATCATGTTCCCGACAATTACCGTCAAACTAGTTATCATATAAAAAAAATCGATCTCAAAATGTTGAAAAATAATATTTTCAGAAATCCTTCATCTGCAACAAGAGTTAAAAGGATTTCGAGGAATCCAGACGGTCTAATCCCATCTTGAAAACACCCCTTGATACCTAAATTTATCCAGCCATTTCTTCAACGGAATTAAACGAAAGAAAATCACATTTTAATCTCGGATTAAGTTTACGTCATAGTACATAAAAAGGCGCCTCCCACGCCCAACTTCACAAAAATAAAACAATCATACACAATTTCATCCAATTTAGTATAAAAATAAAATATGTTATTTTTATCAAATTGCATGAGGATATTACGTCAAGCAAGAACAAAGAGGTTCGGACATCTGTTATCTTCCCCACCACGGACTTACCAACTTAATTAAAAATCTACACGCATTTAACTTCAATGTCGAACCTACTGCGTAGGCGATCAATTTTATTAAAAATATTCTCTTTTTTAGGGATTTTTTTAAAATGAAAGTTGGAATGCCTGGCACGTCCATGATTAAAATAATGGACGAGTAACTCTATTGAATAATTCTCAAATCGTTTCTGTTTTAACATGTTAAGATTTATACTCAATAAGTTCTATTTTAGCGACGGTTTTTCTTCTTTAATAAGTAAAGTTTTAACTAGGATCGCTTAATTAGCTTGGGTTCGAGGTCAAGTAGTCTCGGAAATGGTTTCATCGTCTATAATTAAAGGCCATTGAAGTGAGCTTAAACTTGAAGAGCCTTGATGACGTATATACTCTACGTCATTCGACAAGTAAGTAATGATGTAGTTCAAACAGTTATCACTAGAAGCGTTAAGAGACTTCAAACTGTTTGGTTATGAGAAAAATTGTGTTATGTCAAAAGGTCACGGTTTCGAGATTAACCGACGTCGGAATCATGTAACGAAACCATCATTTTAGGCTTCCGTTGCGCAAAAGAGAGAAAAGCAAGTAAATTTTATTTACGTTATTCGATAGGCGGTTTCATGTTTCAATTATAGTTCTCATTAAATAACCAACGAGCTTTACAAAAAAAAGACTATTTTACCGGAAAAGTATTGATTTCAAGATAAAATAGGGCATACAATTTCTTTAAAATATCATTTACAGGTAAATTTTAGCGAAATTTAATAAACGATTGGATATGTAGGTGTTTCCTAGAAAAAGTTATCGACTCGACGATAAACAAGGTCAAGCGAAATCGACCGTTTGTTAGAACGGAATAGAACCCCCACGTACTTCTTGTAAACGGATTTTCAATTTTCCCATTAAAAGTAAAAAAAAAAGTGCTGGTTAGAAGAGTTTCCAACGATAACTTCCTTAAAGAAAAGTAACAATATAGGAGGAGGAAGTATAAGGGAACGAAAGTATAACGAAGGGAGGGAAAGTATAAAGGAGGGGAGGTATAAGGGGGGGGGGAGTAAAAGAGAGGAGGAAGTTTTTTTTTTTCCGAAAAATTTTCCAAGTTTGTTTTTTCGAAAATTTGCTACTGCTTTTTTAAGAAATTTTCTAAGTTTTTTTTTTTTTTCGAAAAATTTTCCGAGTTTTTTTTCCGCAAAATTTTCCGGGTTTTCTTTTTAAATTTGCGGTTTTTTTTTTAAATTTGCCAAGTTCTTTTTTTCGAAAAATTTTTTAAGTGTCGAGGTAGAAATAATGGGCTCTTTGGCCTAGGGATGTGCCTCACGTAATTGGTAGAAGTATGAAATTTCTCCCTACTAAAAAAAAATACCTAATTAAAAAGTGGCAATTTTTTTACACCAAAAATTCGTAAAAAATATCAGAAGTAATTAGTGAAAATTTGGTGAAAATCGGACCAACGGTTCGGCCGCAGCGAATTTTTAAAATTTCAAACAGACATATCTCCGCCATTTTTTCGAAATTCAAAAATCGCCCTCGTTACTTTCTTGTTCACCGACTAAAGAAAATTTGGTGAAAATCGGTTGAAAACTGTGGCCGTGAAGAGTTCCCGAAAAATGCTACGGCCAGCCGGCACCACAGACAAAGTTGAGATCGGTAAAGATCAATATTTATGGGGAGTATATGGGAGGGGGATTATTTGGGAGGGAAAGTATATGGGAGGGGAAGTATTACAGAGGGGGAAGTATTACAGAGGGGGAAGTATTACAGAGGGGGAAGTATATGGAGGAGAAGTTTAACAGAGGGGGAAGTATATGGGAGGAGAAGTATAACAGAGGGGAAGTATAAGGGAACGAAAGTATAACGAAGGGAGGGGAAGTATAAGGAAAAGGAAGGGGGTTCTGGAAGACCCTTGCCGAAAAACCCGACGTCGAGGGTATCACAATAACTTCTTTAAGGAACTTAATATAGAAATGATTCCTCCATTATTGCTTTAAAAGTTGGTGAAAAATAAATTTTTTAGCTTTTCCTTCCGGGAGGAAAATCGAGAGAAAAATCCTGATTGGCTTTAAAAATAGAAGGGAAAGGTTTCGGGGTGTCGTGTGACTTCGGGAAAGCCCTAACAATTCATAAAATCTTTTTAAAAAGGATTGCATGGTTGAAAAAAACAATTTTCAGTATTTATAGATAGAAAATCAATATAAATCATACATCGATTAATGGCTCAAAAATAAAATTGTACTCACAAATATGAACTGAGAAACACAAAATTTGAGACGAAATTTCAGTTTTTTGTCAGATGGAAATTGATTGATCTTTAAAAAAAAGTTTAAAATTTTGATGTAGTAAGTTCTATAAAATTAAGTTAAATGGGTTTTCAGGGGGGAAAGCGCTGTGGCAACCCTGACTGGAGGGTCAAAGGAAGGAAAATTATATTCGCGTTTCTGGGACGACATTAAATTACTGTCAGCCATGCCGTGACGCTGCTAAAACCATGCATGAGCGAGAGCGGTTAAAATTCATTTGTGGTCACTAAAACTAACAAGGATGCCCAGGGCAGAAGGTAGAAGTCAACGTTTTCGTCTGAAACTTTAAGCCGTCTGGGGATTTCTCATCGATTAGAAGAAAACGACTTCCGAGGTCTTTGATCTTGTAATTTTCGCATTCTGCCGGCGATCGGCATAAGGAAACTTGCAGCGTGAGAATTTTCCCACGATTCACGTTACTTTAAAATTTTTGTTTCCTCACAACGGTTTATTAAAAAAATTTGTAGGTACTCACAGGCTTCAACTGGCCGTTGACACGGATACAAGAATAGTGTCCTTTGATAAGGATCCCACCTGGAACAAAAAAAAAATTATAAGCCAGGTGGCAACATAAAATGAACTTCCGCGAATAATTTATATCCAGAGGGTTTCCTCTGAACATTTAGTACCAGAGATAATTTTCAGTTAGAAAGAAAAATTTCCAGGTTTTCTGACATCAAAATATGATATATCGAGAGATGTTTTTTCAGAAGTTACGTAAGATTAATGTGTGAGGTATGAAGTTTAAACGTATAGAGCAGGAAGGGACGTTTATCACTTTAAAAGCCAGCCAGTCGAATAGAACGGCCGTAAAATGTTAAAACGTAGAAAAAGGGCGAGTAAAAAAAAAACCGTATGTGGTCGTCAACGTTTTTTTCACACGCTATTTTTCCGATACGATAAATTTTTCTGGGCGAAAATAATGCACAACTTTAAATGATGCTTAAAAAATTGTAGGAAATCGTGCCCGTGAGTTTTTCATTTATTATGGTGACAAAATTAAGTTTTATCCACACGTTTTGTATGAGTACCCTTGCACGGTAGGCCCCGACACGTGGATTAGCACGTGCTGAAACATAGTTTGTGGGTACTTAGAAGGCCGGAAGATCAACAGGATCCAGCCCTTCAGAAACCTGAATAGCCAAAGAAAATTACTTTGAAGAGCTTCCAACGAAAACTTCCTTAAAGAGAAGTAACAATATAGGAGGGGGAAGTATAACGGAGGGGGAAGTATATTGGAGGGGGAAGTATATTGGAGGGGAGTATTTGGAAGGGGAAGTATATGAGAGGGGGAGTAAATGGGAGGGGAAGTATAACAGAGGGGAAGTATAACAGAGGGGGAAGTATATGGGAGGGGAAGTATAACAGAGGGGGAAGTATATGGGAGGAGAAGTATAACAGAGGGGGAAGTATATGGGAGGAGAAGTATAACAGAGGGGGAAGTATAGAACGAAAGTATAACGAAGGGAGGGGAAGTATAAGGAAAAGGAAGGGGGTTCTGGAAGACCCTTCCCCAAACCCCGACATGGAGAGTATCACAATAACTTCTTTAGGAAGTTAAAAAATCAAGATAAAACCAAGCGCAATCCATACAAGCGTTAATTTATTCATATTAAAAGAAAAAAAAATAATCTGGAAAGTTTCCCAAGACTACGTTTAAAAATTAATTATATAAATTCATTCTTTTAAGTCAAAACAACAGAAATAACGCAGGCTGGCGTGACAAATTTCCTTCACTCGATTTCACACGTTCCACAGACCTAAAAACAACGTAGGAGCATTGAACTTGATTTTTCTTTTGGGAGGAAAAAAAATGATCGAACCTTTTCGACTTCAAAGAAGAACCTTGATCCATACATCAACATAATTAACGACACCTGCTGAAAGAGGACCGAGGGCCTTGATTTTAAAGTCAAAAACCCTTCCCATTGAATCGACATTTTAGTCACGCTCCGTCTGGGAAAGTCGATGATTCAAGTGTCAGCTTGGTGCTCAAAGTCCGACTATGTGAAATATTCATTATAAATATTGGCGTGTTGTGATGTGGTAAATGAGGCACGAGGACCTTTCGACTGGAAAAACGCAGCATCTGTCGTTTGTTGTCGAGATTACGTCAGAGGGATTTTTATGTGGTTAGGACAGGAAGATAGGAGCGAGTAGCCCGGAGGTTAGTGAACCACTGGTTGACCTCCAATTCCCTCGTTGCGTTTCCTTTGTTTTCTACACCCTCTTATTATGTCTATCTCTTTCAAGGTCATTCAACTAGTATTTCCATCGTTGCTATGGACGCGTGTGACGTCCCCAGCCTTTTATATCACTCTGGCGCCTTCTCGGAAACCGTATATCAGATGAGAAAAGGATATCGTATATACGCCTTTTACGTGTACAAAAAAAGCTTTTGTAAGGCGACAATGAGAAATAAGAGATTATCTAGGATAAAGACCAGGATTTTCATCACTTTTCATGGACCCCTTGACTTTCACAAGAAAGAAATCCCCCAAAAAACATGAAAAAGCTCGGCTGACAAGAAAAAACTTAAGTTATTCCTCTTTATGGCCTAAGGCTATAAAAACGCTTGTTTAAACCTGAGTTCAAAATCGATTTAGAAAAAACATGAAATATTTATTGACACCTTTTTCTACAAAAATTAACTTTCCCACGTAAACAAAAAGGTTGTACGTATTCACGAATTCACCTTGCACTTGAACAGCCTTGACGCTATCAAAAAGACAAGTTATTTTCGTCAAAACGTGGGTTTTATTTTTTGAAAAGACTATTTTAACCCTTTTTTTATCCTCTCCAGGGGGTGATGAGTGTGACATCTTTGGGGAGGCCTGTCAACATAAAAACCTAACGCATGCCCGAAAAACCTTCGACCTTTTAAATCGATTGGATAATAATGTAGCTGAGAACTTAATAAAATCTATCCACTACAGAGATAAAAATAAAGAAAAATTTATCAGCCCCATAAAACACCAGAAGTCAATAACTTCGAAAAGGAGTTGAGGAAATTTGAAATTCCAAACTTTCTTCTATTTTTGTTGGTACGACCCATTGATCTGGAGAATAGGCGCAACAGTTTTCGAACAGATGATTTCGGTAGGGGGTGGGTTTGTTTATGTCGTGACGTCACGTGAGATCGATTCGCAAACATATCGACTCAAAAGGGGAGAGTTTCGGGGCGCAAACTCCTTTTCTAATACGTAGTTTTTAAAAAATTCTTTACCTCAAGACAAATGATGTTCTACGGAGGAGTAGCAGGAAGAAACTGGTCGCCGGGGGACAAAGAGGTGGAAGGCCAGCTGTTGAACCATCAGCTGTCTGGCCTTGAAAGTTTAAAGGGTGCAGGTACATCATATCAACACAAGAAAAATTTTTTGAGGTTATCGCCTTCAGATAAACCAAAGATTAAAACGCAAAATGCCTTCAACATAAAAATAACGGAGATGAAACTGCGCAATTGAGGTCTTTTGATCCTTGAAAACATGCCCTAGAAATAGAACCATTTTTTTTCCTATCTCTAGATATTTCGCCAAATGTTTCGCAACTAGGAAGCGGAAAGGTCAAGGGACGTTTTTTATCAACCTGGGATGCAATGTCGCGGGTGGGCCTTGCGATTGTTTGAGAAAGGTCGACGAACCTGTTTACGCCCGACACCCTCGTTATCCAGGATCCCATTAGTTCATCATTTTATTTACCCCCGCAGTTTATTATTTAGGTTTATGTCCATCGTAAAGGCAGTGACCCTAAACAAAAATAATTCCGACGTAAAATTTATCGATCTCTCACAAGTGCTAAATATAGAACGCAATATTTTCAGAAAAATAGGCCTCACATAACATGATTTTATGTTTGATTTTAGAAATTTTGAAAGATCCATAAAAAAGTACTAGTTTGAAGAGCTTCCAACGAAACTTCTTAAGAGAAGGAACAATATAGGAGGGGAAGTATGAGGAGAAGTACAACAGAGGGGATAAACGGAGGGGAAGTATAAAGGAGGGGAAGTATGATGGAAGTTTTTTTTTTTTTTTTTTTTTTTTTTTTTTAAGTATCAAGGTAGAAATAATGAGATTTCCTCTGTAACGCGTGGAAGTATGAAATTTCTCCCTACTAAATGATAATTAATTTTTTTACACCAAAAATTCTTTAAAAATATAAGGAGTAATTAGTGAAAATCGGACCAGCAGTTCGGCTGCGCGAATTTTTTAAAATTCAAAGAGATATTCCGCCATTTTTTCGAAATTCAAAAATCGCCCTCGTTACTTGTTCTCCGACTAAAGAAAATTTGGTGAAAATCTGGAGAAAATCGTTGAAAACTGGGCCGTAAAGTTCCGGAAAAAATGCTACGGCCGGCCGGCACACATACAAAGTTGAGATCGGTAAAGCTCAATATTCCATTTGACCTCGGGGTCTCCTCAAAAACCCGTGGAGGTATCACAATAACTTCTTTCAAATTAAAAATACAATAATAACTGCGAATCTGTTGGTAATTTTACTTCCCAAATTAGGAAGAAACCAATTTTCAAAATTAATTTAAAAAGTTTTTTCAGAACTTTCATTTTGGATATAAAAAATAAATATTTCACTTGAGAAAAAACTTTTATAAAAAAAACAGTTATTTTTAACTTAAAAAATAAAAGTTTACATTTATGTTAATTTGTAACTTTTCCTATAAACAAAGTTTGTCAGTTTCGACCCTGCTTAATAAGCAATCGATGTTATAACTTTTAGGCTAAATATGGTAAAATAAAATAAATTTTTCGTCAAATTTTATGGCAAATTTTATAGCGAAAAAAAGCATGCACCCATCCTTGGTGGTCAATTGAACAAATTGGAAAATTGTTCCATCTCGTCGCTATTGTTTGTATTGAGAACTTAATCCCCGTATGAGCAATAAAGGGTCAAACTAAAAGGTCGCGGCCCCAAGAAGGTGGTTCCACAGAGAAATTTTAGAGTCCTCAAGGGCGAAGTTTGTTGATCTGACAAGGTAATTCGTACAGAACAGAAAATTGGCTCAGTTTTCAATTTTTAAAATAGATACTCAAAACAGGAATTTGTTTATTCTCGTAATCTATTTTTGTGAAGATCTCGATATAGCTAAAACAAAACCACAGTTCTAAAAAATATTACAACTATTATAGTAAACATTCGAATTTTTAGTTGTAAAAAGCTTTCCGGGTTCGACGAACCCGAATTAGCGGTTACACGAAAAAAATTAGCGTGGCACGAATGCAGTTTTCCAAGGCTGGCAAATCGAAGAAAGTCTTCCTCAACTGTGGAGAGGCCAACGCCCGATTTGCGTTCAAGAAACTAAAAATTAAAGGTTCTTTCATTTACGTATGTCGTTAACCTTGAAAGGGGCCACCAGACACTCCTTCGATATCTTCTTAAGAAGAAAAAAAATCATATTCAACGAAAAAAAAATGCCTAACCTGCAAAAACTGTCTGAAAAATGTCTTAATCCATATTAAAAGGTTAATTAAAACTGTTTATTTGAGGAAGGGAGAAAACGTGGGAAATTTTTAGAAAAATACTAAGGGAAATGAACTCTAACGTTATTCTATTTAGCAAACAGAGGATTTGATAAATTTAAAATCATAACCTTTTATATGCAATTTCTGACTCAGGTGACCCCCATTTTCTATCTATTTTTAATTGTTAGTATCAATAAAAGAATAATACCCGGGTTTAGTCAACATTTAGAACTTTTTCAGCACTGATAAAAATACAAGTGGGTCAACGAGATATCCAGAAACAGATGGCCTTAATTGTTAGGGTGTTTTTTGCTTTTCGCTTTATTAGGATCAGAGGGCACGTGGGTAATAAATAGGGTGGTTTAATTTCAAAAGATTTATCCATTCTGTATAATGAAAACGAAAAAACAGCATTTTGCGAATTTTTTTCCTCTCCCAAAACGAGCCTCTAGTCAAGAACCCCATCCTACGCTAAGGACCAAATTAAAATAATAAAGAAAAGTTTTAAAAATAAGGTTTTTCTTGGAATTTTCTTTGAAATGGAAGGACTCTAAATAAGTGGAAGAGAGGAAAAAAAGGTAAGGTAACCCAAGAACTCGTCATACCCCAAACCTATCTAATAATAAAAATAATATAAAAAAAGTTCGAAGAGCTCCAACGAAAACTTCTTTCAAGAGAACTAAGAATATAGGAGGGGGATGTATCGGGAGGGAAATACAACGGAGGGGGAAGTATAAGGAGGGGAAGTATAATGGAGGATGAAGTCTAAGAGGGAAGTAACGGATGGGAAGTATAAGGGTGGGGGAAGTATAAGGGAGGCGGAAGTATAAGGGAGGGTGAAATATAACGAAGAGGGAAGTTTTTTTTTTGTTTTTTCTTTCTTTTTTTTCGAAAAATTGTCTTCTCTTTTTTTTCGAAAAATGTTCCAATTTTTTTTTTAATTTTCCGAATTTTCTTTTTAAAGCGCTTTTTTTCGAAAAATTTTCCAACTTTTTTTAAATTTTCCTAGTTTTTTTTAAAGCACTTTTTTTTCTGAAAAAACGTAAAAAATATAAGGAGTAATTAATGAAAATTTGGTGAAAATCGGACCAACGAATTTTTTAAATTTCAAACAGTCATATCTCCGCCATTTTTTCGAAATACAAAAATCTCCCTCGTTTCTCGTTAACCGACTAAAGAAGGTGAAAATCTGGTGAAAATCGGTTGAAAATTGTGGCCGTAAAGTGTGGAGGGGGAAGTATAAGGGAAGGTAAATACAACGGAGGAGGAAGTATAAGGGTGGGGGAAGTACAAGGGAGGCGGAAGTACAAGGGAGGGTGAAATATAACGAAGGGGGAAGTTTTTTTGTTTTTTTCGAAAAATTGTCTCTTTTTTTTCTTTTTCGAAAAATTTTCTTTTTTCTTTAATTTAAAAAAAAAACTTTTTTTAAAATTTTCTGGGTTTTTTAAAGCGTTTGAAAATATGGTGAAAATCGGTTGAAAATTGTGGCCGTAAAGTGTTCCAGAAAAAAATGCTACGGCCGGCCGGAACCACAGACAAAGTTGAGATAGCGATCCATAATTAATTAGACCCTGCTGCTTCTTGAAGACCCTTCCCCCAAAGACCGTACATAGAGGTACAATATCTTCTTTGAGAAAGTTAAAAGGGCTGAATGTACAGAGTAAAAAAAAAATTAGGTCAACCGTAAAATATTGTACACTTTAACAATGAGAACAAACCCAAGGAGAATCGCTATATGAAGCTATAAGTTTATGGAATTCCCAACGCTTTTATTATTAAAATGGAAAATTTTTGACGTTTCAATTTGATGGCTTTCTCCTTCCTTATTGAAAATATTTAGTTTTAATAGAGCCTACCGAAAGGTCAATCAATTTCTTCCCCTTAATGAAAACGCAGTCCTTGACTCCCGCTTGTTTGTACATAACAATATTAAAATTGACCGAAAGGTCAATTATATAGAGAATTTTATATTTAATTATCAATACGATCTATATATAGAAAAGGTTCGATGGAAGGAAAGAGCGAGAAAGAATTAAAACTTGAGGAAACCTTCGGAAAATTACTTTTCCAATTTTAGTTTTTCTCGGGATCTAGTTTTGCCACGAAGGTTCTGCAATGAGGAATAACTAAACTTATTTCCCACTGCGGACTTTTTTAACAACAAAAAATATACAAAAAAAAATTTAAGCAAATATTTGAGGTGATTCATTACCGGGTTCTTCTCTTCCTTATGATAAGATTACATCTTCAAACACTCAAAATCCTTTTTTTAAACAAATTAAACGCAAAAATGAAAGTTTATAAAATAAAGTGAAATTGGCCAGATCGATTCAAATAATGGGGTATTTTTTTCACGTGACTGTAATCTTCGTAAAAAGCCATTTTTTAAATAATTACTAATTACACCTTGTAAGACTATTAAACGGACGGAATAACATGAACTGATATACGTTAAAAATAAAACTTAATCTTTGATTCTTCATTCAAGGCTGTGACCTTCTCAAATCGACAGATTACATAAGAACGCTATGCTCTTAAAAAAGGCGATGATAAAAAAAAAATATGAAGCTTTGCCAAGGGAAATAGAGTTGGTATTGACGATGAGCAGAATCGTGTTGAAGTAACTGGAGAGCAATAGGGCATAATCGTAATCATAGTATTTTATATTATGATTACGATTATAAACGTAGGTAATCCTAATTTAACCATCATAATATATCAACAAGAAGGATATACATATCGCCAACGTTGAATATATCAACAACTAATTTCTTTTACGATTTTTTGAGGAAAGCATTTTATAATATAATTAATTAATGATGATAATAATAATAATTAATTACTTTAATTAATTATTTTTTTCTTTTTCTTTCAGGGAATCGTAATTTGCTGACGATTTTTGAGAAAAACGTAACTAACTACCTCAAAAAGGAAGTCACTGTGATACCCTCCAAAAAAAGTTTCTTTGAAAATGGGTTATCCATACTGTAGAGGAAAAATTTTTATTAACAATTTTTTGATAAGTTGAAGATTTTTCAACTTCCTTAAAGAAGTTATTGTGATACCCTCGACGTCGGGTTTTCATCAATTACCCCTTATATTTTTGATGAATTATCGGCGTAAAAAAATTGGTACACACTTTTTAATTATTATTTTTTAGTAGGGAGAAATTTCATACTTCTACCCATTACGAAAGGCACATCCGTAGGCCAAAGAGCCCATTATTTCTACCTTGACACGTAGAAAAATTTTCGAAAAAAAAAAAAGTACTTAGAAAATTTTTCAGAAAAAAAAGCGCAAATTTAAAAAAAAACCCGGAAAATTTTTCGAAAATAAAAGAAACTCGGAAAACTTTTCAAAAAAACAAACTTGGAAAATTTTTCGAAAAAAAAAAAACTTCTCCTCCGTCATACTTCCCCTCCCTTATACTTCCCCCTTCGTTATACTTTCGTTCCCTTATACTTCCCCTGACTTATACTTTGCCCTTCGATATACTTCCCCTCCCATATACTTCCCCCTCCGTTGTACATCCCCTCCGTTATACTTCCCCCTCCTATATTGTTACTTCTTTAAGGAAGTTTTCGTTGAAGCTCTTCAAACCAGTACTTTTTTTCTAAAATTGCAGATTATTTGTTCTAAAATTACAATTTTCTTAGAAAATTATTTAAAAAATACGGTTTTTTGAAAAAATAGAACCTCAAAACAGTGGAAAAACGGATAAAGGAAAATAAAATCGAAAAAACACACTTTTTTGTCAAAGGACTCATACTGCGTGGGTTAAAATATCAATTTTTTGTCGCCTGAAAATCGACGATTTTCTCTCAAAAGGATTGTTTACAGGTGCTACTCAGAAGCCGTCATATTATTTATAGCAACCACCTGCATATGCAAATTTAATGCACGTAGAGAGCGGGGGAGAAAAAAAAATTGATGGTCATTTCTGTTTTTTCACTTTTAGCCAAAGCGAATTGAAGTTGATGCGGATAAAGGTAGAAGGTCTCACGAAAAAAAAATAATAACAGATAAAAGTAACAGTTAAACACATGCTGCACAATAATTTCTAGATAAGATAAAAACGAGGACGGTAATCGTCAGTAAATAAAAATAAAACGTAGTTTCCTGACTGTCTGGGAAAGAAGGTGATAATTTTCATCGTTAGCAAAAAGAATGTTTTTAAAATTAAGGTCAGGTTAAGACGCAAATTGGAAGGAAGAAGTTGAAAAAATACTAACGGATTCTTAACTTAAGGAAAGGTCTTCGTGAATGGCAAACGGTCAAGAAGGCCATCGACTTGCCGTTTTTGCGTTTAGAGAGAGGGATCACGATTAGGGTAAAAGTTTCTGCACTTATAAAACTAGATCGAACATCAAAAATATGGTTTGATGGATGTAAAAAGAAAACTCTGTAGGTGGTTTTAAAGGTCAGAGGAGCGTAGGAAGAGAATAAACTAACTGGAAAAAATCAAGAAAATAGAGAAAAAAAAATTTTTCATCAAGAAAAAATTGGGAAACAGAATTGATGGTCAATGTCCTGGTCGACCTAAGCGATGCGGAAAATATATTTTTCCGATAAGTATTTTTAAAAAAAGCCTTGGCCCAATAATAGGTTTACGACCTTAAGGGACGATGACTTCCGAAATCGACCAAACGGGATAATCCGATTTGTTCCAAAAAACCCTTCCTTCATACAAAAAAGGTAGGCGATTTTAAATCTCCCTTCTAACCAGTTTTAAATTGACATAATTGAATTTGAAAGGTTTTAAACAATTTAATGGAAAAGTTCCTTTTTTAAATGTTTAGGAACAGAATCAATTTGGAGTCCTCGCGAGTCATTCGATGCAGCTTAACTTTCACCAAACGGTTATTTAAAAATTGCACAAAAAAGATTTTTCGCTTTTGAAAAATATTTGTCTTCTACATTGGGAGGGCATCAAAAAGGTTGATGACTGAAGATAAAAATTTCGGAGAGAAAAAAAAAAATTTATCATCGAAAGTGCAAATATTTAAACAAGAGAGGACAAGATTAAAAGAGATTAAAGAGTTGGGTGTTTAAAAAAAGTTAAGGGGTGATAACCGATAAAAAAATGTTTTTCCATACCTCCAAAACGGTCAAGCCTTATAAAAGTACTTGTTTGAAAGTTTCCAACGAAACTTCCTTAAAGAGAAGTAAATATGGGGGGGGGAAGTTAACGAGGGGACGTACAACGGAGGGGAAGTATAACAGAGGGGACGTACAACGGAGGGGGAAGTATAAGTCATGGGAAGTATAACAGAGGGAAAGAATAGCGGAGGGGGAAGTATAAGGAACGAAAGTATAACGAAGGGAAGGAAGTATAAGGAGGGGAAGTATAAGGGAGGGGAAGTATATTGGAGTTTTTTTTTCGACAAATTTTCCAATTTTGTTTTTCAAAACTTTTTAAGTTTTTTAAAGAAATTTTTTAAGTTTTTTTTAATTTCCGAGTTTTTTTTGTTTATTTTTTGGAAAAATTTTCCGAGTTTTCTTTTTAAATTTGCGCTTTTTTTTTCTTTTTTTTTTTAAGTTTTTTTTCGAAAATTTTTCTTAGTGTCAAGGTAGAAATAATGGGCTCTTTGGCCTACGGATGTGCCTCTCGTAATGGGTAGAAGTATGAAATTTCTCCCTACGGACGGCCGGCCGGCACCACAGACAAAGTTGAGATCGGTAAAGATCAATATTCGAATGACCCTCCGGGGTCTGGAAGACCCTTCCCAAAAATGAGGGTATCACAATAACTTCTTTAAGAACTTAAAAATTAATAAGGACAAAATTGAATTTTTCACAAACAAACAAAATTTTACAAACAACTGTCAAATAACAAAAGAAATAATTAGTGAAAACTAGAAGTAAATTGGGGGATGTTGCGCAATACTCCAGGCTTCCAGTTCTCCGCCAGTTTTGCGAAATTTGAAGAAAGAAAAAACCCTCGATATTTTTAAGATGTATTCAAGTGAAAATTGGATGAAAGTGTTCAGGAAAAAGTGGCTGATCCTACAAGGGATTTTCTAAAAACCGTCCTTTGAGGATATCACAATATTTGAGAAATCAACATGGGAACAATCGTATGTTTCATATAGTAGAAAAAAAATCTGAGGATATTTGTCCTAGATTACAAAACTAAATGTTGGTTAGATAAAAGAGAGAGTAGGTACAATAAAATTCTATGGCACATCCGGCTTAGGCTTGTTTCATATTTTTTCCTCTTTTCTTCTGGAGCCTATGAACGTCTTGAGCAATTGGCTGTAATCCGGTAAAGTCGTTCAACCTCACGAAGTCAAGTTCATTAACACGGACGGACGGGCCATCGGGAGGGGAGAGAATCAAGTCTTCTCTCGAGTATCGAGTCAATTTGTGAAAGTGTACAAATCAATTTGTGTACCCTCCACGGGATTGATTTGTCCCCTTTTGTTCATTTGGCTTTCTACGTTTACTTTTTAACAAAAAAACTTGATTATAAAAGTAACTAATTAAATAAGGAAGTACACAACTTGAGAGGATTGAGGCTCAGAGCAAGAAAACAAAAATGTTGCCCTTTATTTACAAAAAATTTTTTTTCGTCCTCAACCCTACTCAAAGCCTCCTTTTTCAAGAAGAATTTTACCTTTTAGGTCTTCTTTTTAAAAAGAAATAATGGCTTCTTTAGGTCTTTCCTCTCTTATTCTAAGGCTTAGAACCTCAAATACCCAAAGCCCTTTTTCTAGGAGATTTTACTTTTCTATTTTACCGACAGACATTGTAACACCTTCGAAAGACGATTTTGGGAAAAGGATTTTCTAGATTTATGTAATTTTTAGACAGCATATTTTATCAGATTTTTACGCAATCTTCCTTTGGTATAATACCCATTTCTAGTAACTTATAAAAAGAAATGTTTTATGAAAATATACATTGGTTCAGAAGTTATGGATCAACCATTTAATTTTTAGACTATTGAAGATTGAAAAAAAGTTAAATGTAAACCCACTTTGTTTTTTTTACGAACAATTGATTGCGTTTAACGAATTTTGGAGTAACTTCGTTATTTTAAATGAGAACCCCTATTTTTTATTTCATATTCGTAATCTACGCAAAATTTCAAGTTGATTAGACTGTTTTTTTTTTTTTTTTTTTTTTTTTTTTTTTTTTTTTTTTTTTTTTTTTTTATACCATCAAAAATACCAAAATTTTTGGCGTTTTCGCGCTAAAATCAGATAAAATTGAACAAAGAGACTCATTTATTTATTTATGTTATTTATTTTTTATTATTTTTATTTTTATTTTTTTTAATTTAACTTGTTTTTGTCCAAGGATTCTAACTATCACAAATACTGAAAACTCCTTATTTCAAATTAGAACCAATTTTTTTATTTCAAAAATGAAAAGTAGAAATTTTTTTAAAAGAGCTTTTTCTTTCGGTACGAAAGACTTTACTTATCTCCTATTTTGGAGGAGCTGAATTTCTCAAAAATGTCGGTCCTTTATTCATTTTCTAATGAAACCAACGAAACTACCTTCAAGAGAAGGAACAATATAGAAGGGTAAAGTATAAAGAAGTGGGAAGTATAATGGGGGGGAAGTATAAGAGAGAGGAAGTATAAAGGAGGGGGACGTATAAGAGAGGGGAAGCATAAAGGAGGGGGAGTATAAAGGAGGGGGAAGTATAAAGGAGGGGAAGTATAAGGAGGGGGAAGCATAAGAGAGGTGGTATAAAGGAGGGGAAGTATAAAGGAGGGGAAGTATAAGAGAGGGAGAAGTATAAGAGAGGGGAAGTATAACGGAGGGGGAAGTATATGGTAGGAGAAGTCTAACGGAGGGGAAGTATAAAGGAGGGGAAGTATAACGGAGGGCCGGAACCACAGACAAAGTTGAGATCGATAAAGATCAATATTCGATTTCACCGTCCGGGTCCTGGAAGACCCTTCCCCCAAAACCCGACGTGGAGGGTATCACAATAATACTATACAATACTACGATAATTAGTGATGCAGAAGGTTTAGATGCTTGAATTTGTGATACTTAGATGGAATCTTTGGGAAAAAAAATAAGTGAAATAAAAAAAAATTAATGTCTCAGTACAATTTTAACGGATTTTAGAGCCAAATCACGCTAAATTAGGCATTTTTTAAAGTTGTCCGAAGAGGTCATACAAATAGTCAAATCAACTTGAAATTTTGCGTAGATTACGAATCTGAAATAAAAAATAGGGGTTCCCATTTAAAATAACAATTTGATGTCGCTCTGTGACACCCTGTACACCAATCAAAATTCGTTAATTTCAATCAATCTTCGTCAAAAAAAAAATGTGTGGTTTACATTTAACTTTTTACTGTAGTACGAAAATTATAGAAGCTATACATAACATAGTTGTGACAAAATTCATACAAAAAAAGTGCTCCAATCGAAAAAATGACTTAAGTAAAAGTTGCTTAAAATTGAGCGTAGAATCGATTAAAAGCATAAAAACGAGGGGTTTCCTATTAAAATAACGAATTTGGCACCTCTCTGCGCCACCCTGTATATCAAAACCAAAATCTACCAAATAGAGTCGATTTTAAGTTCAAAAATAAAAGGGTTTTACATTTAACTTTTTTTTGTACGACTAATTGCTTTGTCGTTGCTGGACCACTCTATTTCAAAAATGTCAAAATAAACAAAAAGAACATCAGATTTCATGTAAGTTGCTATTTCGGAAAATGAAAAAAAAACTATAAATTAAAAATCTTACCTCGTCTATTTTTCAAATTTTTAGCGCAAATAACAAGGGGTGTTTTATAAAATACAGAAATGAGGAATATGAGCTAGCTCGACTCAAAGGGTTCTTATAGAGTCCCCACTCCCGACCTTCCCCCCCTCAAACGGCCACCCTCACAGCTGACGACCAAAACATTACAAAACCAATCATAGTTTGAAGAAAACAACAGTTTTTGAACAAAAAGAAAAAGTTTTTGGGTGTAATGGCGAATGAAATTGCACCTAAATTCACTTTAACTATTGAATAAATTGGATTAGATTTTCACAATAATTAATATCCGTAAGATTTATTGTTTAAATAATTAAAGTAGCTAATAAAAACAAGAAAACAATTTATGAATAATAATATGACAGTTTACCTCCATAATATCCGGATTTGCCAGTTGTCACTCTTTATTGATTTTCGCCCCGTAAACAAATTGATAAAAGCGACAACGTCCGTGAAGATGAGGACGACGAAGAAAAGAGAGAATAGAATGAAAATAAAAAAGGAAAACAAACGCTGAGGTCGCGATTGTTCGATTTATACACGCAGTCTGGCGAATGCAACATTCGAAAAGTGGTGGCGGACGGCGCAGCTTTCTACGCAGCCCCACCAGTCAAATCCGCTCTCCGAGAAATAAAAGAAACCCCACTTCAGAATCCAGGCAGGAAAAGCGCATAGTTTTGTGCATTTTTTGAATTGCATAAAATTAATTTAAAAGTTTGAAGAGCTTCCAACAAAAATTTCCTTAAAGAGAAGGAACAGTATAGGAAGGGGAAGTATAACGGAGGGGAAATTCAAGGAGGGGGAAGTATAACGGAGGGAAATTCAAGGAGGGGGAAGTATAACGGAGGGGAAATTCAAGGAGGGGGAAGTATAACGGAGGGGAAATTCAAGGAGGGGGAAGTATAACGGAGGGGAAATTCAAGGAGGGGAAAGTAAAACGGAGGGGAAATTCAAGGAGGGGGAAGTATAACGGAGGGGAAATTCAAGGAGAGGGAAGTACAACTGAGGGGAAATTCAAGGAGAGGGAAGTATAACGGAGGGGAAATTCAAGGAGAGGGAAGTATAACGGAGGGGAAATTCAAGGAGTGGGAAGTATAACGGAGGAGAAATTCAAGGAGGGGGAAGTATAAGAATGAGGAAGTACAAAAGGAGGGAAAGTTCAAGGAGGGGGAAGTATAAGAATGAGGAAGTATGAAAGAGGGGAAGAACAATTTCAAGCATTTAGACAAATTTTTCTTTTCCAAAAATTTTTTTTTTTGTTTTTGAAAATCAAAGTTTTTTTCCCCCGAAAAATTGTTCAAGTTTTTTTTCATTTTTTTTTTCGTCAAAAAGGTTTTAAGTTTTTTTTCGATTTTTTATTTTATTTAAATATATGCAGTTTTTTTTTTTTTTTCGAAAAATTTTTCAAGTATCAAGGTAGAAATATTGGGCTTTCTGCCCAAGGATGCCTCTCTCGCAAAGGGTGGAGTATGAATTTTTCCCTACTAAAATAATAATTGTGTCAAAAAATTATAATTTTTTCACACCGAAAATCGTAAAATATAAGAGTATTTGGTGAAAATTTGGTGAAAATCTGACCACCGGTTCGGCCTCGTTAGTTTCTTGTTCACCGACAATAGAAAATTTGGTGAAAATCGGTTGAAAACTGTGGCCGGAAAAATGCTACGGACGGCCGGCCGGTACCACAGACATACCTACAATAGCTATTTGATTTATCCAATGTCCTTGGTGAATTCATGTTTCCATCGGAAAAGAGGTGTTGAAGGCATCCTTTTGGTTAAGGAGAGTTTCAAGGAACCTTTAAAAATACGTAGCTTTCTCCTCTCATGACGTTTCATTGAGGTGACCATGACAACCACGTGCGTTCTAAGCCAAAGGTTATGTTGTGGTTACATTGTTTTCTCAACAAAATATCATAGTTTTTAGTTGATTTGTTGTTGCCTTGAAAAATGGAAGTTGAAGAAGAAAATCGTCGAGTTCTTGCTCGATTTAAATCTGAATCTGGGGAAGAAGTTGGGAGCCTTTTCGATATCCCAATTGACGTCAGTGTCGACCAGTTGACCAACATTTGCAACAGCATTTTAGAGCAGGTAAAAGTTGCTGTGGTAAATCCTAATCTATCACCCAGGTACTGCATCAAGATGCTTCCTATGTGGGAATCGAACCCACAACCTTTGTGAATGAAGGCCCCAAAGTACGTTTGTTTGCTTAAACTTTGGCAAATTTTCAGGAGGAGCCGACCCCTTTTACTTTCTTCGTCAATGAAGTCGAAATACTGAAAACCTCAACGGTGCATTAGACGCCACTAAATTGAATACCGAAGATGTCGTCGAGATCGTCTATCAGCAACAATCAGTTTTTAAAGTCCAAGCAGTCACCCGATGTACTAGTTCTATGCCAGGCCATGCAGAAGCCGTCATTTCTGTCATGTTCAGCCCAGACGGGAAAAAACTTGCAAGCGGTTCAGGCGATACAACCGTTCGATTTTGGGACGTTTCCACTCAAACGCCACATTTCACTTGTTCTGGTATGGAAAGATCTAATTTTAAAAATTATTTCAATTTTTTTTAGGGCACAAAAATTGGGTGTTAGTCATAGCATGGTCGCCAGATTCATCAAAACTTGTTTCCGCCTGTAAAAACGGTTTGATTCTTCTTTGGGATCCGAACACAGGGAAGCAAATCGGCCCACAAATGAAAGGCACAAACAATGGATTACCGCTTTAACCTGGGAACCTTTTCATCTAAGTAATCAACTTTTTACTAATTTTTTATTAAGTTTTACTTTTAAGATTCTGAATGTCGGAATTTCGCCAGTAGCTCGAAAGATGGAGATATTCGGATATGGGATTCGTATTTAGGAAAATGCACCAGAATATTATCAAGCCATACTAAAAGTGTGACTTGCCTTATTTGGGGTGGAAGCGGTTTAATTTATTCAGGATCACAAGATAGAACTATCAAAGTCTGGAGAGCGGAAGATGTAAGTTAAATTTCCAAATAAATAAACAAGACTAAGCGTAATCGTAATCATGATTAAGATTATGGATTCATACTATCATGATTAGATTATAATCATTATATTTTATTTACGATTTTCCAGAAAATTGTATTTATTAGAAAAATAGTAGGTATTTTTTAATGTAAAAAAAATGACTATTTTCAATTTTCTCAAAAAATTGTAAAAAATATACCTTTTTTGATAAACTCAAAATAAAATACGATTTGAAAATTACGTAAATAATAAAACGATTATAATGTAATCATAATCAAAATACGATTATAAACGTAATCATAATCAAAATACGATTATAACGTAATCATAATCAAAATACGATTATAAACATAATCAAAATACGATTATAAACGTAATCATAATCAAAATACGATTATAAACGTAATCATAATCAAAATACGATTATAAACGTAATCATAATCAAAATACGATTATAAACATAATCAAAATACGATTATAAACATAATCAAAATACGATTATAAACATAATCAAAATACGATTATAAACGTAAACATAATCAAAATACGATTATAACGTAATCATAATCAAAATACGATTATAAACATAATCAAAATACGATTATAAACATAATCAAATACGTTATAAACGTAATCATCAAAATACGATTAAAACTTAATCATAATCAATAATAATATGATTACGATTTCGCCTACTCTGAAATAAACTAAGAATATTTTTTAGGGAGTTTTATGTCGAACTTTGGAAGGACATGCTCATTGGGTCAACACTTTAGCTTTAAATACAGATTTTGTGATAAAAAATGGTTCCAATATTAAAGGCAATGATCCTACAAATCGTAAGAAAAAAAATGTTTAAAATATTTAAAATAATATTTTTAGGTTCTTTGTCTCAAAAACTTGCCCGAGAACGTTACGACGCGTTTGCTCTGACGGAGAACGTCTTGTTTCTGGAAGTGATGATTTTACACTTTTTCTCTGGAAACCAGAAACTGAAAAGAAATCAATTGGTAAATAAAAAAAATAATAATATGATTTATGTCTTTTTTAGCGAGATTAACTGGACATCAGCAGCTGGTAAACTGTGTCAGATTTTCTCCCGACACTCGTATTTTTGCATCCGCTTCTTTTGATAAGTCGATAAAACTTTGGGATGGGAAAACTGGAAAGTAAGTTTTTTTTATAAACTTTTTTTATTTAAACAATTTTTTAAAGGTTTATAACGACACTTAGAGGGCACGTTCAAGCCGTTTATATGATTGCATGGTCGGCAGATTCCAGACTTTTAGTTAGCGGAAGTGCCGATTCCACGCTTAAAGGTAGATTTGTGGTATTTTCAGGCTTATTAATTTTTTTTTAGTGTGGAGCATGAAGACTAAGAAGTTGATGCATGATTTGCCTGGACATCAAGATGAAGTTTATGCTGTCGACTGGTCTCTGGACGGATACAAAGTGCTTCAGGAGGAAAAGATAAAGTGTTAAGACTGTAAATTCTCTTATCTCTTAAAATATTTTGATTTTATAATTTTTTTTCACAGGTGGCAAAACTGAAACCCTGCTCATCGTTCCAATTTTTTTTTAAATTCCGTTTTTATTTTAAAATTGTACATAAAACAATTTTATTTATAACATGATTTTATCCTCGAAGTTTTTTTTCTTCCAAAAACCATTAGTCAAGGGTAGCTAACTTTCTTATATTTTTATTCCTCACTTTATCTCTCCCATCTGCCATGTGCCAATATCACTGCCACTCTTATTTTTGACAAATTTTGGTGAAAAAAAAAATTTTAGTAGGGAGAAATGTGATACTTCCACCCCTTGCAAGAGGGACATCCCTTGGGCAGAAAGTCATTATTTCTACCTTGATACTTGGAAAATTTTGAAAAAAAACTAAGAAAATTTTTGGAAAAATAACTTTTTTTAGGAAATACAGTTTATTGGTTTTTTAAATTAAATACACAATCCGATATGGTTAGTTGGTTTTGTTTTTAAAAAAATTAAACCTCTGGAATCACTAAAAATTCAATAAAGAAGGAAAACTTAAACGATTTATGAAATAAAAGCAGCGGCCTTCGAGGCTATCCTTTCTCTGCACACCGGGCAGTGAGTATGAACCATAAGACTGCAGTCTTCACATAAACAAACATGGCCGCAGTTCAAAATGATGATTTCTTTAGGATTATCCCTAAAATCAAAAAATAAATTATCCCCTATTTCTCTCTTTGCTTACTTGCAAATGACACATTTTTCATGGTCTTGAAGTTCAGAAGAATTCCTAGCTTTTCTCCTCTTTCAACTCTGTAGTTTCAAGCCGTCGAGCTATTTCTTCATCTCGTTTCTTATCTTGATATGCAGAATACCATTTCTTAAAAATATTATAGGCTAAAACGATGCCTATTCCTCCACATAATAATGCTAAATATCTTTAAAAAAATTATTTACAATATAAATATGACTTTTTAACTTACTTATAAATATTTCTGTTTTGTTTTAAGTTTCTTAAAAGGGAAGAAGCTGGCAATGAGGTAATAAAATAGGGGTGACCGACAACAGAGGGTCCAAGTTGAAGTTCTCCTTCAGGATTTTTACTTATTTCACCTATCACTGAAAGATTTAAACAATAAAATTGTTTATTTATTTATTTAAATTACCAGTTACTATACAGCCTTCTTTCAACAATTCTTCAGTCGTTCCGAGTCCTTGTTGTTTGACGCCATTGAAGAAACCGATGACGTGATCCATCATGCTCAAACTTGTGTTTTCAAATTTGTTATAAACGGTGTCTAAATCTAATACTTCGCTCCCAAAGGGTCGAGGACATGAACGAACGTTTTTCCTCTTTCAATCGCAAATGGGACCAGATTGAACGAATCGTGTACGATATTTTTATGATCCGACCTTATAAAAAAAAATTATGTAAGCGACTTTTTAAAGTGTGGTCTTAAAAAAATCGACACAAAGAAAGAAGAAACACCACTTTTACCAGACTTTCAGGAGTTTTTCCCAGTTTTTTGACAGAGAAACAGGACTTTGCCACGATTATTTGGGCAAACCCATTTTTACAGGACTGAAAGTTTTCCTCAGATTATCAGAAGTTTTTCTAACCGGGTAACCCCATTTTCAGGCTCCTCGGAAAAACCCCAGAAATTTTTTATAGTTTTGTGACTGAGAAACCCCATTTTTTTTAATGATTTTGCCACAGTTTGGAGGCTGAAAAACCCATATGGATTTTTGCTCGTTTTTGGCAGAGAAAACCCAATTTTTACAGGAATGTCGGGAGTTTTTCTCAGATTTTGACAGAGAAACTCTGATTTCAAATTTTCAGGAGTTTTCCTAGGTTTTTTAACTGGGAAACCCCATTTTTGGAAGGACTTTTAGGATTTTGGCAGTTTTTAGGCCCAGAAACACCATTTTTTCAGGACTGTCAGGAGTTTTCCACAAATTTTTGACTGAAAAACCCAATTTTTACAGGATTTTTCCTCGTTTTTTTTTTTTGGTAGAGAAAACCCAATTTTACAGGGCTGTCAGGAGTTTTTCCTCAGATTTTGACAGAGAAACTCCGATTATAACAAATTTTCAGGAGTTTTCCTTGGTTTTTTAACTGGGAAACCCCATTTTTGGAAGGACTTTTAGGATTTTGGCAGTTTTAGACCCAGAAACACCAATTTTTACAGGACTGTCAGAGTTTCCCGAGTTTCCCACAAATTTTTGACTGAAAAAGCCAATTTTTACAGGATTTTCCCACAAATTTTAGACTGAAAAAGCCAATTTTTACAGGATTTTCCCACAAATTTTTGACTGAAAAAGCCAATTTTTACAGGATTTTCCCACAAATTTTTGACTGAAAAAGCCAATTTTACAGGATTTTCCCACAAATTTTTGACTGAAAAAGCCAATTTTTACAGGATTTTCCCACAAATTTTTGACTGAAAAAGCCAATTTTTACAGGATTTTCCCACAAATTTTTGACTGAAAAAGCCAATTTTTACAGGATTTTCCCACAAATTTTTGACTGAAAAAGCCAATTTTTACAGGATTTTCCCACAAATTTTTGACTGAAAAAGCCAATTTTTACAGGATTTTCCCACAAATTTTTGACTGAAAAAGCCAATTTTTACAGGATTTTCCACAAATTTTTGACTGAAAAAGCCAATTTTTACAGGATTTTCCCACAAATTTTTGACTGAAAAAGCCAATTTTTACAGGATTTTCCACAAATTTTTGACTGAAAAAGCCAATTTTTACAGGATTTTCACAAATTTTTGACTGAAAAAGCCAATTTTTACAGGATTTTCCACAAATTTTTGACTAAAAAGCCAATTTTTACAGGATTTTCACAAATTTTTGACTGAAAAAGCCAATTTTTACAGGATTTTCCACAAATTTTTGACTAAAAAAGCCAATTTTTACAGGATTTTCAAACAAATTTTTGACTGAAAAAGCCAATTTTTACAGGATTTTCCCACAAATTTTTGACTGAAAAAGCATTTTTACAGATTTTTCCTCCTTTTTTTTTGCTTGGCAGAGAAAACCAATTTTACAGGACTGTCGGGAGTTTTTCCTCAATTTTTGACAGAGAAACTCGATATAACAAATTTTCAGGAGTTTTCCTAGGATTTTTAACTGGGATACCCCATTTTTGGAAGGACTTTTAGGTTTGGCAGTTTTAAGGGCCAGAAACACCATTTGACAGGACCGTCAAAAGTTTTCCACAAACTTTTATGGAGAAACCCCATTTTAATGGATTTTTCCTCGTTTTTTTGGCAGAGAAAACCCAGTTTGGGACTGTCGGGAGTTTTCCTCAAATTTTTGATAGAGAAACTCTGATTATAACAAATTTTCAGGAGTTTTCCTAGGATTTTTAACTGGGAAACCCCATTTTTGGAAGGACTTTTAGGATTTTGGCAGTTTTTAGGCCAGAAACACCATTTTACAGGACCGTCAAAAGTTTTCCACAAATTTTTATGGAGAAACCCCATTTTTGCTGGATTTTTCCTCTTTTTTTTGGCAGAGAAAACCAAATTTTAAAGGACTGTCGGGAGTTTTCCTCAATTTTTGACAGAGAAACTCTGAGTATAACAAATTTTCATGAGTTTTCCTTGGTTTTTTAACTGGGAAACCCCATTTTTACAGGCTCCTTGGTTTATGAGCAGAGGAACCCCAGTATCTCGCTTTTGTGACAGAAACCCCAAACTTGGAAGGACTTTTAGGATTATACCAGTTTTTTAGGCCAAGAAACGCATTTGTATGGGTGGTCAAACTGAATAAGGAAAATGGGGTCCACCAAACATTTTAACTGGTAAAAGGAAGGGTAATCCCAACATAAGCATTGCTTTACCAAAAGCCGGCGGCATTTCGAGTTATGTTGTGCTCTCGGATAGTCAAACGTTGAACTACTCCGGTCACATCAGGAGCATAAATCGCTCGTATCGGCTTATCCAAAGCTTTAATTTTCCCCTGATAAGTAACATATCGTCTAGCAGCCTCGTCAATCTCCTCATAATCCGGGTTTATTCCCAAACTTTGAGAATCCTGAAAAACATTAGTTTTCTAATTTTTCCAATATAAAAATACAACAAACCTCAACTAAACGGACGGATTTTCTAAATTTAAAATAAAAATTGCTGCAGACGCAAAAAACAACAGCGTCTAGCCCAAGAGCCAAAATATCCCCCCAATTGTTCATTTTTATTCGAACATTTCACTATTTTCACTATTTTAAATAAAAAATCATGTGAAGTGATAAGAGAAATCAACAATAATCCACAGCTTTCAATATCGTACATTAAAGTAAATATTTTTTTTTTGTTTTTTCATTTATAAAATTGTGCTAGAATAAAATTAATTAAAAAATTTTAAATAAATTTTTGGGTGCATTTTTATTTTAAAAAATTTTAGTTTTAAAGGGAATCTAGTTTTGTAATCAGCTGTTTATGAGATACGTAGCCAAAAATCGTGATTTGTAAAGTGGGGCCGCCTGTGGGATGACAGAACTATTGAAATTCTAGAATATCGGTTTATAAATTTTTATTTATTTATTTTTTTATTGTTTCGTCTGTTTTTGACTTAATTTTGACGATGGGTGGGAATCAAAGCGTACAAGTCCCAGGAGGTGGGAATGAAGGATATCACGTATTGAAGGTATTCGATTTTCGGCAGCAATATGCCGGCTTTGAAAGAAAATAATTCGTTTCTCTTTTCTGCTTGTTTTAGGTCCAGAAAAACTCTCCTGGAGAGGCTGCTGGGTTGGAAGCTTTTTTTGATTTCATCGTCGTCATCGATGGAATAAGACTGGTATGCTTCCTATTAGTTGGTTTTTAAAATGTTTTTTTCGTTTTTAGGATCAGGACAACGATGCTTTGAAAGAAGTCCTGAAAGCTGGAATCGGGAAGCAGCTCACGATGACGGTGTATAGCAGTAAAACTCAGAGCTTACGAGCTCTTTACATCACACCAAGCAACACTTGGGGCGGCCAAGGATTGCTCGGTGTGAGCATTCGTTTCTGCTCATTTGAAGGTGCCAATGAAAACGTCTGGCACATTTTGGTAAGGAAAACGCTACGGAAGTTGGACTAAAATGATCAGTTGATGGAATTTTGACTTGATTGACCTACTTAAGATTTGGTTTCTTGGGCCTTGTGCTCGTCGACCCCTAATGGGCGGGCCAGCTCGTCAGCCTTCTCATTGCCCCTAAGCCCGAGTGCCCTGGGATCCATGTCAACAAGACAGAGTTGTCTGCAGATATTTCCCTCAGGGCCTCTAAACAATTCCGCACCACCACCGAGGTGTTTTCCAAGGCAGATAGCGCTTTTAGTGCAGCCTGGCTATCGGAGCAGATTGCTATTTTCTTATTTGTTAAACCCAATCTGCGTATTTCGTTAGCATAGTGTTCAATGGCTATTGTTTCCGCCTGGAAAAAGGTGGCTAACGTCCCAGGCAGTCATTTCTGCGTGATGCTTTGGTTCGTACACCCCGGCCGCACCAGATGGCATTTTGGAGCCGTCAGTGTACCAATAGAGTGAGCATCTCTAGGGCGGTTTGCTTCCACTCCCTATCCGGGATTATCACTTTGAATTCTTTATCAAAGTGATACTCCTTGACTGCATAGTCCGATGGCATTCCCAGTATGCGATCGAAGATTATGTCGTCGTGGAGTTTCTGTTGTTTCAGTTCATGTCTCGAAATAATGGTTGACCTAAGATCTTAACCCTTTCGAGACCGCAGTTGCCTATAGTTGCCATGTGCGCATGTCGCTTGGAAACCGCAGGCGACTTAAGTTGCCCAGCACCCCCAGTGGGAAGCCTCTATAATATTTAATACCTTCGCTTTCGTGGTGCTAGCGACATGCAAAAACTGGCCATCTGTTGGGGAAGAAATGAACTACGTGATGATCGCATCACTGGTCGCTTTCTGTACTTTGCTGGGCGCTGGGAGCGGTCGGGAGAAGTGAGGGGAAAAGTGCTGCGCTAGTAGCGCAGAAAATCCGGTGTCAGACGCGGTCTTGGAAGGGTTAAGGAGTTCTTAAGAACTCTGATGATGCACAGCAATTTTCTTCTGTATCTTTTTGCTCTGGTTCAGACCTTGCAAAAGCCACTTTAAAATGCAGGCCGAATGCAACAAGGGTATTTATCTTAATCTTTCATTTTAGGAAGTTCATCCATCATCTCCAGCCGAACTCGCCGGCCTGAAACCTTTCTCAGATTACATCATAGGAGCGGATTCATCGCTTCATGAAAGTGAAGATCTTTTTACGTTGATTAGCGTCCACGAAGGTCGCCCTTTAAAGTTATACGTGTACAACATCGATCAAGACTGCTGCCGCGAAGTTGTCATAACACCGAATTCCGAGTGGCTCGGCGAAGGGAGTCTAGGATGCGGAATAGGCTACGGATATCTCATAGAATACCTATCCGCAATATTGGACCTGAGCTTAAACCTTTAAATGCTCAAGAGGCCATTGAAACTCCTTCCACTCAGGTAAAATCAAAAAACAAATAAAAACACATTAATTTTTTTTAGATAACCAAAGACTTATCTCAAGGAATAACCAATTTAACGATAGAAGGCACTCAACCTGTAGTACCTCAAGTTAGCGGAACTCCTCAAGTTAGTGGTCCACCTGCAGTAACTCATCCTGCTATGGCTGGAGCGATGACAACTGTTGGTAGCACTGTTCCACCTCAGTATGTGACGACGAATTCAAATCAAACTGAGACCTATAACCCACCACCACCGATGCAGTATCCGACGCCGTACGTCCAGCAGCCTTATATACCACCCCCAACGACTGCTATGCCGAGTTATTCACACAGTCAAGTCATGCCGAACTACACAGCCGTTCCTCAGCAACCGTGGAATCCTCAAGGTGAAATCGGGACGACGGAACATCTTTTCCCTCAGCCTACATACACTTCTCCGCCACCGTCGTATCCTCCCGCGATGCCAACTAATCAAAACATAATGGATTCGTTCGCGACTCAAACGGTCACGACGCCAATTTCATTGCCAGGAATGCCGCCCATCACCGTAAGCGCCACGTTGCCCTTCAACACGATTGAAGCCTTTCAAACCGCGCAGCAAAACCCGACCGTTACGGCAACCCAATAAAAATTCTAAAATCCTATTTTATATGGATTTTGTAATATTTCTTTTAAACGTGCCTAACTTATGTATATATCGGATTAGTTATTTCTTTCTTTTCTTAAAATTAAACTTTTTGGTTTCTTTTTTCTGTTCATTTATTTTTTTTATGCCTGGGAAATTTTATTTATTTTCTTTTTCAATCCACTTTTTTGTTTGTTTTTGTATAAAATATATACCAGTGCAATAACTTTGTATTATTTTAAAAATGAAATATATTGTATTGACTACTTATAATACTTCGAATTTTCTTTCTTTTTAGCCAAAAAGTTGGTAAGATTGAGCCCCACATTTTTAAACGTTCCTTGAAAGTTTGAAACTCAACTTTTTGTGGAAACATGAATTCATGGACATTGGACAAAGACAGAACATTTCACTGCCTTCTAAATATCTAAAAAAGAGCGGGGAAATTGTATAAATCCCCCCCCCACCACCACAGACATGTACAAACAAGTCCGGTGAAACTTTTCTTCTTTCATTTTATACAAGGTGAGTGAAATTTTAAATATGCCTTTTATTACTATAAATGTGATTAGAATTCTAATTTATGCTCGATTAACCTTAAGGATCCCTTCTCTCAAGATTTCCTTGATAATCCTTCCTTGACGTTACTTCGTTTTAGTGAACCTGGAAGTGTTCCTTCAAATAAAAGGAATCCTGATTTCCCTTTTTCAAGGAGGCTATTAAGGAGGACCTTAACCCTTTCGAGACCGCAGGCGACTACAGTTGCCCAGCGCCCCCAGCGGGAAGGCTCTCTAAATATTTAATACCTTTGCTTCCCGTGGTGCTAGCGACATGCAAAACTGGGAAGCAATGAACTACGTGATGATCACATCACTCGTCGCTTTCTGTGCTTTGCTGGGCGCTGGGAGCAGTCGGGAAGAAGTGACCGCGAATCCGGCGAAAGACGCGGTCTCTAAAGGATTAAGGAATTCTCATTAGCGACATAATTCTTGATTTTTCTTAAAATGTTGGTTAAGGAACAGAAAAATGTTCAAGGTATCCTTATTTTAAGGAAAGGAGATTTTCAAGGGATGTTAACGGGCCTAAAGGAAAAGGCCTTTTCTTAAGAAGAAGAAAAAATCTCCGTTTTATTGAACATTTTATTGAAATGTGAACACTTCAAGATAAAAGCCACAAATTAATCCTACTTACATATTTACAAAAAAAAAATCTATTGAAAGTTTAAATAATGATCTCAGTGTCACCTAATTCTTCATCGTCAGGGACTTTGAGTTGCGATAGCGGTATATAGTTAGGGTCGATCAAAGGTAAACCGAGTTTTTCACGTCTTCTCAACTCAAGGTATCCTTCACGTTGCGCCCAGTCTCGCCCGATGTCATCCGGACGGTAAGCGAGGCCGAAGCCAATTCCGACGCAAGCGATGGTGATGCAGGTGAACATCGTCAAATGAAGATAAGCGCGATCTTCACCTTCGCTTCGATGCGAGAAACCATAACTGACCCAATTTTTAGACGCGACTTTCGTCTCTGATGTTATATCTGGGTTCACAACCTTTAAAAATATAATTAAAATTAAAAATTAAACAACTTTTAAAATTTTACCGTCGCTGTATCGCTTTTTTTCTTGGAGGTCGAAATATTCCTAATCAAGCAACGATTAATAGGAATCGCCGATTTTAAACTAGACAAACGTGTTAAAGACATTTTTTCCCAAATAAATTGGGCACTTTACAACAAAATAAAATTTTCTCCGAAAAATGAAGGAAAGGTTGCGTTTTGGTTCACTTATGACGTTTTGTTTGCGCTCGTTTTCAAATTTTAGAAAACTTTAAAATTAAAAACTTAGAAACTTAGAAAAACTTAGAAAAATTTAAAGAAAAAACCTCGGCAAATTTTTTGAAAAAAACTTGGAAAAAAAAAAAAAACTTAGAAAATTTTCGGAAAAAACTTCCCCCCTCCGTTATACTTCCCCTCCCATATACTTCCCCCTCCTATATTGCTACTTCTCTTTAAGGAAGTTTTCGTTGGAAGCTCTTCAAACCAGTACTTTTCTTTGGAGCACTTTTTTTTTGTGTAAATTTTGTTCCAACTAGATGGACCACCCGTCATAAGCCGCTCCTCCTACCTGCTTTAAAAATGCGGTTTTTTTGTCTAAAATCCAGCTTTCCAAAGAGGTCATACGAATAGTCGAATCAACTAGAAAGTTTGTGTACATTACGAATCTGAAATAAAAAATAGGAGTTCTCATTTAAAACAACGAAGTTGGTGTCGCTCTGGGGCACCCTGTACACCAAACTCAAAATTCTTTAATTACAATCAATTCCTTGTCAAAGTACTTGTTTGAAGTGGTTCCAACGAAAACTTCCAAGAGAAGTAAAATATAGGAGGGGGAAGTATAAAGGAGGGGAAGTAAAGGGAGGGGAGTATAACGGAGGGGAAGTATAAAAGAAGTATAACGGAGGGGAAGTATAAGGAGGGGAAGTATAACGGAGGGAAAGTAAAAGGAGGGGAAGTAGGTACGTATAACGGATGAGAAGTATAAAGGAGAGGGAGCTTTTTTGTAAGTTTTTTCTCAATAATTTTTTTTTTTTTTTTTTTTTTTGCGAAAAATTTTCCAGTTTTTTTTTTGGCTGGAGGGTACAGTATTGGACTTTCACCTTGGAGACCGGGGTTCAATCCCGGGTTGGGTGGAGGGATTTTTGTTACCCTTCCACAAAATCCGTGGATAAGTTAGTAAGGCCACTCTTCTGGAGTTGGCTCTGTCAAGGGAGCCACGGCAATATGGCGAGAGCCCCCGCCTGGGTCCCCCCCCCCCTTAATGGCCCATAAAGCTATTCCAGAGAAGAAGAAAGGATATAACCGATGAGGAAGAAGGCCTCTTAATCATCGGTTGAACCTATTCTTCTTTCTTTAAAAAAATAAAAAAATATTTTTCTAAGTTTCAAGGTAGAAATAATGGGATTTTTGCTCAAGGGTCCCTCTCGTAGCGGGTGGAAGTGTGAAATTTCTCCCTACTAAAAATGATAATTTTTTTCACTAAAAATTCTTAAAAAATATAGGTAAGGAGTAATTGGTGAAAATCGGACCAACGGCGAATTTTTAAAATTTCAAACAGACATATCTTCGAAATTCGAAAATCGCTCTCGTTAGATTCTTGTTCTCCGGCGCTGCATTCCACCCTAACGGACACGCATTAAGGGGAGTATTACATTTTGAAAATTTTTTAGTGATTTTTTTTTTTTTTTTTAAATTGAAGTTTAACCTTTTCCGCGTCTACTGTAAAAATTTGTGATGTTTTGACAAGTAGAAGTGGTCCAAAAAAATTTTGAAAAAAAAATTCGACATATGATTTTACCTTCCAGGTCTGACTACATTGAAAGATCACTTTATTGTTATGATTATGAAAACTCTTCTTTATGATTTAAATTCTCCAAGTCCTCATTTATTTTAAAATGAATATTTATAATACTTTTAATGACCATTAATCCTTTAATCCTAATCATAATCCTTTGACTTAACACGAAAACTCTAAATGATATTAGGTACTGAAAAAATAGACATGACACACACATAGGAATAATAATTGAGCCAATAATAAAAGTAAATACGTATATGTATAATATAGTATGTATATAATTTAGACATTATAATTTAATTTAGAAATCGCATAAACAACTAAAATTCTCCCGCACGGACCGCACCGTAAGACGACTTCCCTCGGTATCTTTGTTGTCTATCGGTCATTTGTACCAACTTATTTTTATTTTTTTCCTTTTTTCCCTTCCTCTAACAGGGCGGGATATTCTAAAGTCAAATCGATAGGAAGAAAAGAAAAAATCGATCGAGAAACAGTGAAGAACGAAAAAATTCCCGGCCCGCCCGGGCGAGTTTCGGTTTTTCCTTCTCCTGAAAAGTTACGTTTTCGGACACTCATGTACCTTTTTCTCGAGTTCTACTGGACCGAATGAGCTCAAATTTTTTTGGGAACTTATAATCGCTTATTTTAAATTTAAGGACAGCCGTTTTTAGAAATGTTTGACAGAAAAAATTTAAAAAATTCTAACAGGAGAAAAAAAGTGGACTTTTTTTTTTCAAAATTTTGAATTGGTGTAAAAAATTTTAAAATTAAAATTTCAAAAAACCGCCGTCCTTAAGTCTTTATTAACTATTCAAGAATATACAGTAAAAATTTGGAGTCATTTGGATGGGTGGTTTTCCAGAAAAAGGTACATAAGTGGACATGGATTTCCCATAAGGATAAAGTCATGTAATACTCCCCTTAAACGTAGATTCCTTCAATTTGTTTTGTCAATTTTTCGAACGATTAGTTTATTGCACTTGATCTATTTTATTGCGGTGCATGCCACCACCTGTAGTCGTGAAAGAGAGTCTAGTTTATTCATATAATTTGGGGATTTCTGATAATGGTAAATATTTGTGTATTTAATTTGTTTGAATCAGTGATAAGGAACCTTCTTTTATGCTCTAAAAATAAACTAGTAAGCTATAGGTTCTGATTTCGCTTTAGGTATGTACTTTAACTTTGTTTTGACCCTTTATTTTTAACCTATTGGTTCTTTTTTAACTTTTCTATTGTAAATTATTTAAAATTATAGTAGCTATGTATATTGTATGATATAACCTTACAAATTATTGATTAAAACTATGGATCTTATCTCCGTTTATCTTTAACTCGGTTATTTTATTGTGTCTATTTTCTATTGTACTCGAAAAAAAAAAAAAAAAAAAAGAAAACCCGAAAAACTTTAGGATAAAAACTCAGAAAATTAAAAAAAAATGATACTTTCGTTCCCTTATACCTACTTATACTTATACTTCCGCCTCCCTTATACTTCCCCTCCTATACAGGGTGTCCGGAAACACATGGGAGAGCATTAAAAAGTGGTTTTATGAAAAAAAGTTAAATGTAAGCTCCCCTTAATTTAAATCAAAGAATTTGATGGTGTAGTTTAAAATCCACCTGGATATACAGGGTGTCCCAGACACAACATAACTTCGTTATTTCAAATGAGAACCCCTATTTTTTATTTCAGATTCGTAATCTACGCAAAATTTTAAGTAGATTTGACTATTTTTGAGACCATTTTCGACCACATAAAAAAATGTCAAATTTTAGCGTTTTTTGCGCTAAAATCCTTTAAAATTGACCTAGGAGACTCGTTTTTTTTTTTGATTCCGCTTATTTTGTCCGAAGATTCCAACTATTACCAATTCATGCTTCTTCACGTTCTGCATCACGAGAACTTCCTTATTCAAATTAAAACCCCAAATTTTTATTTCAGAAATGAAAAATAGAGCATTTTTCAAGAACTTTTTCTATTGGTCCGAAATCTCTATCTCCATTTTTGAAGGAGTTACAGCGGTTTTTGTAGTTGTGCATGACAAATTCTCCTATGCATCCATTAAAAATTTCTTTGATTATTAAATTTACCTTATTCGATAATGAAAATAAGGTAGGAGGGTGTAATAGCAATGATTGACTAATTAAAAATCAAAAATTGTTAAAAAAAAAAAAAAAAAAAAAAAAAAAAAAAAAAAAGACCCGTAGTGAAGTCTACTTTTTTAATTTGAATTTTGAAACATAATTAAAATTGTTGAAAATTTTAATTTAATTAATTTTTATAATTTTTAATGACGATTAATGTAGAATTTTCTGCGATTATTGTTGATAAATTTTTTGTAGGTATTTGAACTTCCTCCTTGAGGAACGCCCGCCTACAACAAAAAGACTCGTTTAATTATCATTAAAAATTATAAAAATTAATTAAATTAAAATTTTTAATTGTCATTTAAATTTATAAAAATTTAATTATCTTTCAAAATTCAAATTTAAAAAAAGTAGAGACTTCACTACGGGTCTTTTTTTTTTTTTTAATTTCTCCTCCCTTTCTTTCCCTCTGTTATACTACCCCACTTAAACTTCCCCCTCTGTTATACTACCCCTCACTTAAACTTCCCCCTCCCATATACTTCCCCTCGCTTAAACTTCCCCCTCCCATATACTTCCCCTCGCTTATACTTCCCCTCCCATATACTTCCCACTCCGTTATACTTCCCCTCCCATAACTTCGCCCTACATTTTACTTCCCCTCCGTTATACTTCCCCTTCCTATATAGATACTTCTCTTTAAGGAAGTTTTCGTTGGAAGCTCTTCAAACCAGTATTTGACTTGCCAGAATTGTTTCAAAATTGTTTTTGCTCGGATGTGGGTTAAATAATTTTTTACCATAAAACGTCATTTTCAAAATCGATCACTAAAAACGTCATTCGGGGAATATAAATCAACTCAAAATTCTTATTTGGTCCTAAGAACCATTTCCATGCGTTCCGTTTCGGGGGCCCATTCGCCTCCCTACCCTGGGATACCCTTTATGATTTTTAAATAAAATGATTTTTTAAAAATAAATTTTCGGGGGGTGAATTTTGTTCATTTTATAAAATTCCCAACTTTTTTTTAAAATTAATTTTCTATAAGGGTTTTCCTTTTTTTTCCTTTATTATTTCCAACAAAAAATTTTAGCTTTATGAATATTTTCTAAGCTTAGATTTTAAGATTATCTGCGTTTGTTTAATATTTTTCAGATTTTCTCAACCATTGAAAATGGAGCTGAATAAGTGGAAAAAAGATGCGATTTTGGTGCAAGACCTTCATTCGACGGCTTTAAACAATCGGTTATACGATCGCTTTCAGTTTACTGAATATAACGAGTTGAAACAAAAGATTTTGGGAATTCTGTTCGGACCGGCTCCTGAGGAAAAAAGAAATATAAGCTCTTGGAACTCTTTGGAGAGTCTATATAAAAAAGAGCAAATTGAAAAATGCCATAAAATCATCGATCTAATCCGTGAAAACACATATGGCGGAGAAGGTTACGTTTTGCATACATAATTGTTTGTGTTCTTTGGGAAAATCGACCATTGATTGTGCCTATTTTTCGAGTCAGGTCAAATTTCAGGCAAGAAAGCCAAGATTTAGCCAACAATGTTTTCATCGATCACCATGGTCGAGTTTATAAAAACTGGTTTGCTTATTTAGAAGAGAATACATGGATCTTTCATGGCTTTGTGCTCCTGTGAATGGTTTTTACTCAACTCGTTATAATTATGAATTTATTGATCAAAGTGATAGAGGAATAGTGATAAATGCGTTGAACCAAGTATCAACGTATACAGGCATAGCATCATCTTTGACAGCAATCGGTGGAGCAGCTTTGACATTGTTTCCTCCGACAGCACCGTTAGGATTAACGGTCTTAACATCATCTGTGGTGGCTGGAATACCTAGTGGAGTTTATGGTATGGGCTCCGGTATTCACAGGTTGGTTGACAGGAGCGCTCACCAACAAAGCATAAGCCTTTCAGATGCAGAATCTAGAATTTGTTGGTTGAATATATCATCAGGAGCTCTTGCGTTCACTTCAGCCGGTTTTACTAAAGGCATAGCCGTTGCAGCAGGAGCCGGAAAAGCGATTCCTCGATCTGTAAGGGTCATCGGCAATACATTGACAATTTCTCTCGGCCTTACTGGGACTGGAGTAGCTGTAAACATTTACGACGTTTCCAAAAAAGGGTGGTCAAACGTAACCGCTTTTGATATCCTTCAAATTTCAACGTCTGTTCTAATATTTACTCATTCTGCTGTCACAACGAAATTGGCAAACTCCATAATTAAGGAATCGCAAACTAGTAAATTGGACTCTAGTAAACGATTTTTTGGTAAAAAAAAACAAAATCGAATTAATAGATATGTTCAGAGTTTGACCTCTAAGCATGGAACCTTCACTAGAAAACAGCAGATGATTCTGGAGTTAACTAAGGTCGAGAATGTCCCCGAATTTGAGGAAGTGGACAGTGGCTGGGGAAATAAGACCTGCAGGATTTGGAATGAAGTCTTCGCCTGCTAATGCTCCCGTCCTTGTCTCATCTGGACGAGGAATTGAATTATCATATTTTTTCTCTGGTAACATACCGGTTACTCAGTTGAATTCTACACAATGTCTTCGTTTGAATTCTATTTTGTTCAAACTAAGCATATTAGCGGCTAAAGTCTTTATACAATTGATTTCAGAAATTCGAGTTCAAAGTATGAATCACATAGACAAACTTATGGACAAATTCATAAAATACGTAGAAGAGAAGATTGCCGAATGCCGCATAAAAAATCCAAATCCTGATATTCGATCGGAACTAAGTGTCCAACGCCATTATGAAACACAAGTACTCGAATCGGCTAAATATGATTCTCTTGAAAATATTTTCTCCAACGAAACAATTTCCTTTAGGGAAACAGAAGAAAATGCTTCTGGATGGACACAGATGGAAACAGACGACGTTATACAAGAATTCATTCCGGAAATGAATGTTTTTTCCGAAGAAACATATTCAAAGTTTGTCGATGAAATTGTCAATGACAAAGAGAATTCAAAAGAATGGAAGCAAACTAATAATTTCTTGTCCTGTACATGCTCATTAACAAAAACAGGGGAAACGCGTATAATCGAGTTTTTCCATGACGAATCCCAAGACACCACTTTCGCCGCAGTAAAGCCTACAGGAAAAAGAAAAAACCTTGAATATTTTTATACCGTACAAGCTAACTAAAACATTTTTAACTTTTACTTGAAATTATTATCATTGTTAATACTTAGAATGATATATTGTTATAATTGGATAATTATACCAAAGACCATGCAATAACATTCATTTCGTCCATTCCAGTCCTTCCATTCTCGTTGGTTCGAGTTTACTATTATTTTATTTAGCAAAGAGCCAATATTTACTGGTGAAAGAAAAATTAACATAAAAGTAAAGACACTTTACAAAAAATACAAATTGACATATTATTTACACGATTTACCGAACATTTCGGGTGCCTACAACTCATCCGAAAGTATTCTCATCCGAATGTCAACTCATCCGAAAAATAATAGAAATAGAAAAAATATAAACAGACAACTCATCCGAAAGTATTCTCATCCGAAAAAGGGGCGTGGCCGTTTCGGATGAGTTGACATTCGGATGAGAATACTTTCGGATGAGTTGTTTGTTTATATTTTTAAAAAATATAATACTTTAATAAAATAGAAAACAGTGAATACAACTCATCCGAAAGTATTCTCATCCGAAAACTAACGTACAAAAATTGCTGCGTCGTAGAAATGAGCGTTCCACCCC
>JACGAQ010001254.1:0-65276 GCA_014119065.1 Orius insidiosus | reverse complement strand
TCCCCTCCCATATACTTCCACCTCCGTTACACTTCCCCCTCCTATATTGTTACTTCTCTTTAAGAAAGTTTTCGATGGAAGCTCTTCAAACCAGTACTTTTAAAATTTTATTTTCGGTTATTCTCGGTTCTTTTGACCAAAAAATCCACCTTTTTAACGTTATTATAGCGTTTTTTCTCGGTGTTTTGGCCTAAAATCGCCCTTTTTAGTGTTATTTGCTGATAAACATCCCTATTTGTGAGCTTTCCGCGTCTATTTCTGTTCAATTTGAACTTCAACCCCTCCTCCCACTGCTATTAATTTCAAGGAAAAGCAGGAAATATGGCATTTCCAGGAAAAGACTTATAAACAAGCTGAAAACCGTGTAGAAACAACGATTTTAGGGTTAAAAAAGGTTTAGGCTTATTTTTATCTGGCTTCTTGTAAAAACTGAATGTGATTGAAATTCCGGAGTAAAAAGTTGGAAAATAGGATTTAGGGAAGGCACCAAGAAGTTTATAGGGTTTCCGTACAGAAAACAGTTTATCGAGTAACACAACCTCTGTAAATTAGCAACGACAAGAGAGACCGCAACTGAATAGCCGACATAAAATTTTTCCTCTCCCGTGCGTCGTGAACAATGAATGCAGGTCGGAAAAAGAAAAAAAAAAAAAAGGAGAGAAAAAAAGTGAGCCATGATCCAGATTGGTATGAACGGGCGAACCGTGCTATTTTCACCCCACTCCTTCCACACCAACGACCTCCCCAGATCTCCTGTCGATGGCCACTAATTTAACTTTTTCTATACAACGTTTGTTACATCTTTTATTATACACTAAAAAAAATTTATTTTATACATTTTTAAACGTTCAAAAACTATTTTAGGGAAAATATTGTCAATAAATTATAACGTTTAATCCTCATTTAGTATTCATTAACAAACTCTGTGTGAAATATGAATATTTAAAGTTCATCAATCATCCATACGCTACGCCGCATAATTGTTTATTCATACTTCCCCCTGGTACTCTTTTTTTCTATTTCGAGGGTTTTTAAAAATTGATATTGATATTTATCATTTATGATCATGTTTTCAATGAAGCACCACTAAAAAATTATTCACTATAAATACTTCTTTAAAAAGAATTATTTTCAAAAATTGTGGGCTGTTCAGTTTCGTGAGGCCTGGAAGGGGGAAGAATTGAGGCGCTCCGGGTACGAAGGGCGAACTCTACATCGGACAAATTTTTTTTTTTTTTTTTCATTTTCAGATTCTAGACCTTTTGAAGAATACACCCATGTAATTTTATATTGAGTTTGCCCTTTTTTCCCCTTTAAAATACGTAAAAACCGATATGCGGCAAAGCTCTAACTGTGATATCCGAGCGGTACGAAGGGCGAACTCGTATCCTAGTCCACTACCCCCCCTCCTTTTCCGGGAGCCCCACTCCTCTTGGAACAGCTCACCGCCACGAAATAAAAATATATTATACATTTTGTGAATTAATAATCGTAAAAAATATTCGAAAATTTTTAAAAAACCCTTTCCTCTATGATTCTATAAAATCTAAAATCTCGCCACGAAAATTCCAGAGAGTGACTTTTCTGTCGAGTCCGCCCTTAACAGAAAACTTTAAAATGCGAATATCTCGAAACTACGTTTTGTCGAGTTCGCCCTTCGTACCCGGAGCGCCTCAATTCCATTTTTTCAAAAAGTCAAAATTATTCCTCCCTTCTTTGCTCTTTATTTTGCCCTACTTTGCGGTTTCCGGGGACAGCTCTAGACCAATATTTTCCAGTTTACTTAAACTGTAGAACGGCCTCCGTAGGTCAGTGATCAAGGAATCTGAATCCCACACAGTGCAACCATTGTGGCAGTTAAATAGGTAAATAGTGTGAGTTTTATCCAGAAAAAATGGCGAAATTTTGCTAGCGAGAGGAAAAAAATGAACCCCATTACCGCTGTGAGGCAATACTGACCTAAGGGGGACGGTAACCATCAAGTTTTAGTTTCAATCAAAAAAATGATACGGACGGCCGGCCGGAGCTACAAAGTTGAGATCGGTAACGATCGATATTCGAATTGACCCTTCGGGTCTGGAAGACCATTCCCAAAAACCTGACGTGGAGGGTATCACAATAACTTCTTTAAGAAAGTTAAAAAAGTGTCTCAGCTAGGTGTTTATTTGGTGATAAAATTGAATTTTACATCGAGTACTTTGTAAGTAAATGAACCTTTTATCAGATAAAAAGAGTAGGTATTGTTAAAATGGTGGGTAAAGAATTCGGGAAAGTAAGAGGATTGATATGCAAAGAGGAGTTTCTTGTTGGGCATTTCTTTAAGGAAGGAGAAGGGGAGCCGATGGTACGGGAAAGGGTGGAAACGCGGGTTATTAACTTCGTACCGGAGAAGGGAGACGAGAAAACATATCCAGGGAGAGCAAAAAGGTCCTCCCACCCACCTCCCGACCACACTTTCTTCCCAACGTGTCCTCCATCGTAATCCTCCCGGCCTCTTGTAATAATTAAGTAACAATTTAATTAAGTAACCGCCGTGCCCTCTGAAAACACTAATTGAGTTTCTCCCTGATCTTCGCGACCGAGTTGGCGAACGTAGCGGGGACTCCGAAGAAAACCGATAAAGTTTTAAACCGCAAAAGGGAACTTCTTACACCCCAACCCCACCCGACACCATTCCCGACGCCAACCTACCGACGTCTCAGGATTAGGCTCGTAATTAGATTCGGCACATTTTAAAATAAACCGTGCCAACTCTTATCAATGAAAAGTTGAGCTTATCAATGAAACCTATTGGACCGCCTAATTCCGGCTTGCTTTTATCATATCAAAATGTTATTTTAGGACCCTTTATACCGAGAATGTTTCCCCAATGTAATAAAGATAAACTTTAACCACCATTGAGATTTCCTACTGATTTTGGTTTTTAAGTAATAAGTATTACTGCAAAGAAATCATTAAAACAATAATTAATAACAATACAAAAATCGATTTAAAATAATAAGCAATTGTGCAATAATAGGGATATTACGATTCTAATTGAGAAATTTGGGATTGATGGTACATTAGTTTGATCTAAAACCTTCTAAAGTAAGCAATGGTCAAGGATGCTTACTCGGCTTTTCGGCTTTCTAGCTGTAGGAAAGACGGACGGCGAGTGGTTTTTAGAAGCTATGGTTTCTCGGGCAATGTACACATGAATACGCCCAACCTGATAAAAGGTTCTCTTGGCCAAAAATCAAGGCAATCAACCCCAAACATGCTGAATGGGGATATCTTTGCCGAATGAGCAAGAAAACATCCAAATTTTTTCTAAAATTAGATTTTTTTGGTCAAAAGGCCGCAGAAAATGCTCAAAAATCGAGAGTATTGGACAAACTGCAAAACCCACCTACAAATAGGTCTTCTCAGAAGAAAGGCGTGGGCAAATAATTTCAGTGGCAGCTGCTACCTGAAATCAGGGCTGACAATTTTTCTTGGCCTAAAATCAAGGCAATCAACCCCAAACCCGCTGAATGGGGATATCTTTTCCTAACAAGCAAGAAAATGACCATTTCTAAAATGAGATTTTTTTGGTCAAAAGGCCGCAGAAAATGCTCAAAATCTAGAGTACTGGACAAACTGCAAAACCCCACCTACAAATGGGTCTTCTCAGAAGAAAGAGCGTGGGCTAATAATTTCAGTGGCAGCTGCTACAGGGCTGACAATAATGTGTATTTTTAATCATAATCCTTTACCGAAATTACATATATTCTGTATGCATATTAATTAATGATTATATATTGATAAAATGATTTATTCAAACATTTAAGGATCGATAATGGAAGATTTTGAAAAGATAATGACCTGACTTTTACATAAAAAAAGGGCTCATTTCGCCACGCAAATTAAAAAGAAGAAGCGTTCGATCGCATGACGTTAAGCGATTATTTTATTTACTTTTTCTATTTCGCCCCCTCCCTACTTCCGGAGGTATTTGTTCATGTCCATTATCGATAGTAAATTTGATTGATATTCTCTGTACGTTAAGGAGACTCCATTATTCTGGACGTGATAACGTTTTGATAGAAGATTAACGTATTTTGTCATTTCTATTGTTCGCTTTCGTTCCGACTATAACCCCGACCACCAATTTTCGAATCAATTCTACCTCGTTAACTCATAAATATTATTCTTTGTTTATTTTCGTCCCGGAATAGAATTTTTCCAACCGTAAAATCCTTTGACAGGTCAATCGATTCTTTTAAAGCTATAAGTCGGTGATCGATTCATATTGACGTGCAATTGAAGAAGGTGACCGTAAAAGAATAATTAATTGAGGTCCATGAGATCAAAAATCTATTTTTTTAACACCTCTTTATCCCTTGAGTTCCGTGAGAATCTAAATAAGAAATACACTTTTCACTAGTTTTTTGATAGTTTTCCATGGCCATCCATAAGGGAAAAGGATCCCAAAAGTCAAGCTCCAGAGCATCCGATAAAACGGGTGTTTTTACACCAACAAATTTTAAAAACGACCCCAAAAGCCGATTTTTAAACGATCAAACACTTGTTTAAATAGCCTGCTAATAGCCAAAAAGGGTGTTTGTACGCCAAAAAATTTTGGGAAACTGCTAACACCCGGTTAAAGCGATGTTAAAGGCACTAACGCCGGATAAAACGCGATTTTCTGATGGGAAAATAGAGGAAAAACCCTCGTTTAGTAGGGTGCTAAATTTCTTATCTACTTTTTTTAGAGGATGGCTACACTGATTTTCGCGTTTTCGTCTAAATTTCTCCGAAGAACCTCCTTTCACTGAATTATTATTCGTTTCCTAGGGTTCTTTTGCAGAAAAGTCTTCATTTTAGTGCTCTTCTTTTTCAAACTTTTTCCTTTTCATGGAATTTTGGGGAATTTTTTCATTTTTTCGTCCAAAAGAACCCTTTTATAAGCATTTTGGGACTTTTATAAGGATTTTCCTCGGTTTTTAAGCTTAAAAAAACCCTTTCAACAAAATTTTTGGTAGTATTTCTCGGATTTTCGTCCTGTATCTTCTTTTTAACAGATTTTCGGGCATTTCCTTTAATTTTCTTTAGAAAAGCCCTCCTGAATGACGCTTCCCGCGGTTTTTTTATTCAGAAAAGCCTCTTTTTCATGGATTTCAAGGTTTTCCTAGGTTTTTGTACTACCCCCCCCCCCCCCCCACCCATTGTATGTTTCATAGTTTTCCTCTATTTTGCGTCCAAGTACTTTTCACTGGATTTTCTAGTGCTCTTAACAGCTTTTTACGGTTTATTAGGTTAATCCTTCGGATTAATGGGATTATTGGCTTTGTGCCCTCAAATGGGTCTTATTATCTAATCGCGCTGAAGCAGCAATAGGAATGGCCAGCTTTGAATGTATTATTTTGATTTTTTTGCTACTCGATAATTTATTTGGTTAAAAAGAAACAACATTTGACTTCGGGGGACATAATTGATGCCCGCAGTTGGGCCTCATTGCTGGTTAACAATGAATAAAATAGATCAGCATTTAAGGTTATTTGAACGGATTCAAAGAAGCAATTAGTCCTTAGCGTGGGTATTTATCCGGCCCTTAATTTACGTCTTGGAAATGTTGGAGGGGGGACGTTCGAAATCGCAAATTCAAATGAGGATGAAGTAGCTCAGAAACTGTAGTTTGCTCGAGTCCTTCTTTAACTACAAGGGAGGGGTTCGGGGCAATTAAAAGTTTCAACCTTTACTTTTTATAGGTGCTTTACTCTCTTTCGGATAGACGTTTCTTTTTAGGCTAAGGCCTCGGGGAGTTGCGGGAAGAAAGGATAAAGCGGGTTTAAAAAAAGAGAAGGTTCAAACAGACGCTTCGGAATACTTTATAAGGGTCATCTGCCTAGCCCATCAGAACGCCACGTCCATTTTACTGCCCATATACACCCCCTTTTTTTCCCTCACAACTTTCTTTAAAAAAAAAGTTAAGCCACACATATAAAATACCCTTAATTTTGACACAGTCTCTTAAATATTCAAGGAATAGCTTTTTTTTCCTCCTCTCGCTCATTCTCAAAATAATATCTTTTATACTGAAAATCTGGGACAAGTTTTGTTGAGGGTTTTGAGACAATGACGGAAAAAAAATAAACTTTATATTTTTATTATTTTATTTTAGTTTCTTTTATGGCAGTTTTGATTTTCTATGAATGCTTTGAAAGCAAAAATAAAATATATTTTTTATGTGCGAGTCAGAGACATTGACCACCTACCCACAGATAAAACGATGTGGAAAACGGAGCGTCTGGACCGGCCTATACAGGGTGTCCGGAAACAAATGGCATACGTCTGGGAGAGCGATAAAAAGTGGTTTTATGAAAAAAAGTTAAATGTAAACCCCCTAATTTAAATCAAAAAATTTGGTGTACATAGTTTAAAATGCGTTTGGATATACAGGGTGTCCAAACAGAACCTAACATCGTTATTTCAAATAAGAACCCCTATTTTTATTTCAGATTCGTAATCTACGCAAAATTTCAAGTAAATTTGACTATTTTTATGACCATTTTCGACAACTTTAAAAAATGTCCAATTTTAGCGTTTTTTGCGCTAAAAACCGTCAAAATTGGCCTAAGAGACTCATTTTTTTTAATTCCTCTTATTTTTTTCCGAAGATTTCATCTGTCACAAATTCGAGCATCTTTGCATTCTGCATCACAAGATTTTGTCAATAACGGCCTTTTTTCAAGTTAGAACCCAAATTTTTAGTTTGAAATGAAAATTAGCGGTTGTTGAAAGGAATTTTCTTTCAGACCACAAATTTTGAAAGAGCTACAGCGTTTTTTGTGTTTTTGCATCAAAAATTAAAATTACGTTATCAAATTTTAACGGATTTTAGCGCAAAAAACGCTAAAATTTGACATTTTTTAAAGTTGTCGAAAATGTTCATAAAATAGTCAAATCTACTTGAAATTTTGCGTAGATTACGAATCTGAAATAAAAATAGGGGTTCTCATTTGAAATAACGAAGTTAGGTTCTGTTTGGGTCACCCTGTATATCCAAACGTATTTTAAACTATACCATCAAATTCTTTGATTTAAATTAGGGGGGTTTACATTTAACTTTTTTTTTCATAAAACCACTTTTTAATGCTCTCCCAGACGTATGCCATGTGGTTCCGGACACCCTGTATAGGATAATCCCCCCCCCCTTCCCAGAAAAAAAGACGGCGTTGACCAACTGCGACCCGTTTATACCAACTGCGACCGGAGCCCTTTTCGCCCTACTACCAACTGCGACCCTCCAAATTTCTGGCCGTCTACCAATTGCGTCCCGTCAATTTTCTGTCGCGCTACCATTTGCGACCGGTAACAGTTCACCTGGTAACTGTTACCTGTTAAAAAAGAAATCTTGTAATACATATGAGGCGCTCCGGGTACGAAGGGCGAACTCGACAAAACGTAGTTTCGAGATATTCGCATTTTAAAGTTTCGGTTTTTACGTATTTAAAGGGGAAAAAATGGCGAACTTAACATAAAAATTATATGGGTGTATTCACCAAGAGGTCTAGAATCTGAAAATGAAAAAAAACTGGAGGACCCTTCCCCAAAAACCCGACGTCGAGGGTATCACAATAACTTCTTTAAGGAAGTTAAAAAAATTTGTCCGATGTCGATTTCGCCCTTCGTACCCGGAGCGCCTCATATAAAAATCCATCTTTTCGCCCAGTGCACTCTCCTCGTCGTTTTTTCGCTGGACATGAGCCATACGATTTGCAAGTTTTTTTTGTGCATAGCCATCGCTGGACGTCGTTCGCCAGCAATTTGTGAAACCGATATTTAAACCCAAAAAAATTGGTCGGGTCGCAATTGGTAGTGGCCTAAAAAAATAACGGGTCGCAGTTCGTAGCTGGCCAGAAAAGTAACGGGTTGCAGTTCGTAGTCCGTCGAAAAAACCTCGGGACGCAATAGGTAGCGACGTAAAGCTCTTGGGTCGCAGTTGGCTAACACCCAAAAAAGAACGAATAAAAACGGGGTTTTTCTACCTTTTAAGTCCGAGAAAACCGCATTTCCTGAAATTCTCCTAAGGTTTTCGACGGAGAAACTCCGTTTAAAACTACCTAAAATGTTTTACATCTCTAAATTTAACTTCGATAAACCTCCCATGTAAATCTTCTATAAAATACGCATTTGTTGAATTTTGGTGCTTTCTTTTAGAGAAACAACAGTTAGTCAGAAACAATAAGTTGAGATTAAAGGATAATAAATTCGATGCACTTTATAGGTTTCCTGTGGTGATGATTTATTCGTGTAAATAGATAAAACCGGTGGGAAAATGGAAGGGGGGTGGCATTGAGGGTGGAGTTGCATTAGTAAATGGAGATTAAAGAGAGCTTTTTACTCGACCATAACAGCCTTCCTTTGAATATAAGTCATTTATGTAAATAACGTTTGCAACTGCGTTGGGTGGGGATGGAAAGAGGACAGAGGCGGGGGTATTTTAAGGGGCGAAGAGAGGTTTTTTTTTTTTTCTAAAAGGAAAAGAAATGGGGAGGAATGGAAATGAAAAGATAATGTCGAGGGTGGCATCCCGTGACTGAATGGATTCTATCGAACAAAAACAATAAATAATATTAAAAATAAATTAAATTTTCTTTCCCCTCCATCATCAACATTCTCCAGCGCTCTTTACGCTTTCAAAAATAAAATAGACTTTTGAACATTTTCCACCTAGAAACAGCTCTAGCAAATTTTTTAGGCAATTTTCAGCCTCTTTGGGCAAAAATCTCACTCTTGGGAGGGTTTTTGGAAGGATTTTTTTTTTTTTTTTAACCAAAAGACCACTTTTTTTGTGGTTAAGTCAAATAAAAAAAGGCCAAAATTCCTGAAAACTCCTGGTTTTAAACAAAAATAAACTTATAAAAACCAACAGTTTTCTCGCGAAATTTGAGGAAAACTTCAAAAAATAATCGCCTACTTATTAAGTGGTATAGTGGATCCTTAAAACACATTTGGGCCCAGGCAGTGGCTTCGCCATAATGCCATTCCCTAACATCTAAACATCAAGCTATTCAATTTTATTTTATTTTATAATTTAAGTAGGTAGGTATTTTTTTTTATTATGTTCGGAGTTATCTTCGTTTGACTTAGACAAAGGGATGTCAGACGTTATTTGTGTGAAGGGTGGGCTTTTTGGACTGTTGCTAACGGTTGGGAGGGACGGCGGAGGGTTTATAGCTCTGCCCATGAAACATTTCGGGAGAAACAGAAGCAACAGACAGTACAAGAAATACGACCCTCTATAGTTTTTTATTTCTTTTCCCACCCTTCGCCCGAAAAAAAATTCGATCCGAAGAAAAGCGTGGAAAACGATGGAAATAAGTTTGGACACAAAAAAAGGGGGAAAACAATTTTAAGTTTTCCTTCATTTGCCGTCTCGTCTGTCCCTTTGAAACGGAAGCTAGACCCGAAAGAGGTGTAATGTTTTCTCTCATGTTTCTCTCCCTCCCTCGTCTTCATTTTCCGTCACTCTCAACTCGACTCCCTCAATAATTAAGAGCTCGTGGTGGATTATTAGAATTTTCATCTCCTGCATACTAAACTAACATGAGAGAATATTAAACTTATTTTTCTTCCTTTAAACTAAAAGTGACAAAATCTAGGAACGAGGTAGCGATGGGGGATTGCGCCTCCATTGAGTGAATCCAAAAAAAATTTCTTTAATTGAGGCGCTCCGAATACGAAGGGCGAACTCGACATCGGACAAATTTTTTTTTCATTTTCAGATTCTAGACCTTTGAAGAATACACCCATGTAATTTTTATATTGAGTTTCCCCTTTTTTCCCCTTTAAAATACGTAAAAACCGATATGCGGCAAAGCTCTACTCTCAACCTTTTTTATTTAATTTTTTTTTCTTTTCGAGATTTGGTGATTTTTAAAAAAAACCCTTTTCTCCATGATTCTATGATGATTCTAAAATCTCGCCACGAAAATTCCAGAGAGTGACTTTTCTGTCGAGTTCGCCCTTAACAGAAAACTTTAAAATGCGAAAATCTCGAAACTACGTTTTGTCGAGTTCGCCCTTCGTATTCGGAGCGCCTCAATTAAAATATAAGTTTCAGGAGAATTCGGGATGAAACTGAACAGAATTTTAATTTTTTTTACCGTCAAATGTGGTCGAATAGTTGGTAGCACTGATACGGCCTTTAATGTAACTTTTTTAAAGGGAAAACGTAGAAAAAGGCTCGATTAAGATAAGGGCCAATTCCCAAGTAAATTAAATTTTCTTTTTTTTAAGTCTGTTGATTCGATCGCCTCGAAAATCATAGAATTTATACATTTTATCCTTTTTAATCGATATAAGAACGAGATTGTTTTGTATCCAATATAAAAGCTTGTCCCCATTTTTTTTACCAAAAAAACCATGATTTTAGCAAATTTTTTAGAAATTTCTTTGCTTTTTGACCTCCGTTTTTTCTCGATTTTTAGCAATTTGGCAATTAAAAATGTGTTACTGTAAATATTATTTTTCTTTATATCAGGGTTGTGGTGAAAAATTTTAAATTTTATATGCCATGTGGAAATTCGATTAAAAAATGTTATATTTATCATTCAAACTTCATATTTTAAATGGAGCGATGTTATTTTCCGGAAAATTCGTTTGTAGCAGATGTACGAATTTTTCATTTATAAATTCCAGGTAACTTTTTTTTTCGAATCTCTCTCTATGAAGATTTTTTCTTTTTCCTATTTAGTTTGCGAGTTATAAAAGGGAGCCGAGTATAAATTCTAATTGAGGCCGTCGGTGTGAACGAGTTGCTGGTGTTAGCCTTTATATTAGTGCATGATGAATATTTAGGATGGGTATGTTTATGCGATGTCACGGGAGTACCCGTCCCCCATGGGAAGGGGCGGAGGTGTGAGACTCGGCCAACTCCGCTCAGCACCTGAATAATTTCAAAACCCGTCTCCTCTCTTTATTAATCATCACGTGAGCGAGTGCCTCCAGGTTCACACATTCTCAATCAATAAACTCCTTTTTAAATAAATTAAAAAGAAAATTTTTCGTTACACACGATATTTATTGAGCTAATCGCGTTTTCGCATATCTGGAAATAGTTTGGAGTCAATAAAAACCCGATTTGGCTTCCGCGCTCTCTTTCACAATAGCCGGTTTATTTGTATGCTTTACGGTCGGCTTCATCCTTTCCCTCACAAAGCAGTCTATGAGTTTAAACATCGATTAAAAAGGAAAAGGAGTCAATTCTATGATTTTTGAGGCGTTCGAATCAACAGACTTACGAAAAAAGTAAACTTAATTTACTGGCGCCTTTTCTTAATCGAAACTTTTTTTAAGTTTTCCCTTTAAAAAAAGTCGCATAAAAGGCCGTATCAGTGCTACCAACAATCTGACGGTTTAAAAAAATTACCCTCTGACTGGTTTCGGCGTAATACGCCTCTACATGTGGACTATTTCCTTATTTTTTCTATTTTACTTGAACAAAATTAAGATTTTTTTTTAACCGAAACCGTGACAAAACAGGCTTCGAAATTGTGTTGTCGCTTAGAACAGATATGTTGGCATTACTGCTTAACTCTGTTGAATCGAATGCTTCAAAAATCATAGATTTAACTCCTTTTATCCTTTTTAATCGATTTTTAAAACTAGAAAACTGCATAGCATGCAAAGGATGAAGCAGTCTCCACAATAATGTGTACAAGTAAAATAAAAGAAGAAAAAATAACGAAATAGTCCTCCTGAAGAGGCGTATTACGCCGAAACCGATCGGAGAAAATCCGTTTATTTTGTCATTCTCTCTCCCTCGTTAAACATTACTTATAAAATCCTTTTCATCTCAATTTCTCATGAAATTAAGGTGTTATTTTTGTTTCCCAGAACCGTTCAAGCGTCAAAATTCAGAATTCTAAACATTTAATTTTGAACAGAGATGTTGGCATTACTGATTATAAATTTCCAATGAAAATTCACTTCTACATCTACTAATTGAATTGTTATTAAATTCGAAATTAAAATTTATAACGTCAAGTATTTAATATTAAAAATTAATAGACGGAGAGATAAAATTTAACTAATTTTCATTTATTTATTGTTTATTATAAAAATTATTGATTCATAAATAAGGGGAATATTAAATGTAGCCAGAAATTTGGCCACAGGTGAGTGGACCTGAGAGTTTCAAGGAAGAGAAAAAAAGATCCAAATAAACGAAACTTTTTTTATGAAATATTTGCAAAAAAAATTTAAAATTCCGATAACGTGAGAAATCCTCCATATTAAGAAAAATTCCGTTTTTTTTTTTTTAGTGAAAAACGTCATAAAATGAGTAAAAAATCAATTTAAAAATTACATTTTATCCTAAATTCAGTCTTTTCAAGTTGTTTTAATTATTAATAATTTCAAGAATAATGAATTATGGTTTATTATAATTAAAGGAGGAATGATGTTTTTTTTTAAGAATAAATGAGATGTCGTGGGAAAATTTTATGGAGAAAAATGAAGTGAAAATGTGCTTACAGATGTTGCTGTATCCGATCTTTGGAGAGAAGGACATATCTCGGAGGGTAAGTATGACGTAATAGTCCACTTTCGAGTCACTGAGTCACTTATATGACGATCTGAACGAAATACATGTGATGAGGTAACCGGTGAGTAGACGTTTGGTACTCTAGAGCCGACTCGTAACTGACTAAGAACTTTCCACCCCGAAAAGCGGGTGGGAAAAAAGTGAGATCCTTCGGAACCCCGCGCAGGCGCGCCACGTCTCCAAAGCGCCCGGTCTAAAGCACACGGAAAAAAATTTTTTGTTTAATTAATTTCCTTTCCGATCGTCCCCACCAACCTTTTAAACCCGAGAAAACTGGATTTAAATCAAATTAAAAGAGAAAAACACCCCTCAGATCGTAAGCCGACTGTAAAATAAAGTGTTTCTCGCCTTTCACGCTCCGTTAGCGCCACAATTCAATCAACATTTTGAAAACAACATAGGTATCTGAAATAAATTGTAATAAATATACAGGGTGTTCCAACTACAGTGGACCAGCAACTTTTTATTATTTAAAAAATGCCAAATTTAGCGGATTTTAGACCCAAAAAACCCGTCCAAAAATAAGGGGGGTTTACATTTATATTTTTTTTTTACTATCAGCTATTTATTAACTTGGCAGCAAATCTGCCATAAAAATTAAAAACCAATAATGAAGTGGTGAGTGGCTCTATCTCTTGGAGAACGGTGGTGGCGGTGAGCTTTAGGGAGACGGTTTGTTTCCAGCTTCCCGCTGTATCCACTAAATCTCTCGGAGATAGGTTCACAGTGAAAAAGATAGAAATGATTGTGATAGAGGGAATAGCTCACCTGACGAGGCTTTCAGCCGAAACGCGTCGTGAGATACCCGTTATCACAGTCATTTCTTCCTCTATTATTGGATAACTGTTTGTGGCTCGCCCTACAAGACCAACGAAATAGTCGTAAACACGTCTTATTTTCTTCCCTTCGTTATATTTTTTAATTTTTTTTAATAGCAAAAAACGTTTTTTTTGTCACTTAACGTCTCATTTTCAATGAAGGGTGGGGCTGACACTTGAAGGTCAGGCGGTATTAGTAGGCCTCTCGAATATCCACCCTTCCGCTTAATAGAGGGGGTGGAGTTAAGGGTTTCATTATAACTTCAAGTACATCTTTTTGTCTACACGCTCTTAAGCTTTAAAATAAACATAAAATCTTACTCATATTTAAAGTATCTTCATATTGAACAAATTCACAGTTTCTTTGCCCAAAATCTGGCAAAATTGGGGTTTTAGGCCCCCAAAAAAACTAGAAAAAAGTTTTTTCTAAAAAAAATTCGTTAAAAATGATGTTTCTTAGCAAATAGACAATAAAGGTGAAGGACCCGACGGTAACTTCCTCAAAGTAGGGCAATTTAATAATTTTTCATCCCTTTTATTGGAAAAATTTATCTAAGTAGATAACAAGGTGGGAAAAGCGAAAGTTTTCGCTCTGATAGGCAACATGAAACGGGAGTGAATAGCCCTAATTTTTCCCTGCTATCAAATAAAATAAAAATAAATACTTTTTTATGAAACTGCAGATGGAACAAAGATACGCTTTTTAAGGAAGTTGTATCTAAAAGTACTAATATTTTGATATTAATTTTAAAGGTATTTTTTCCCTTGTGTACACACATATAAAAAGTTATTTAAGAAAAAAATGACATTCCATCTTTTAGCCGATCCTTCAACCCGCTTTATACATTATTTATGAAAGGGCGAGTACATCACGTTTGATATCCCTCCCAAGGTATTTGAGTACGCCTACATGGCTTACTTTTATCACTTTATTTCATTATTAATTTTAATAATACGAGATGAGTTTCTTCCCCCTTTTCCTGTTTTCTTAAGTAGACACGGGACGACGGCGGTGAACTTCAAGTTTATTAAGTTGACTTAAACCCTACGCTTTGCCTTTTTAGGGACTTCCCATGTGACCTTTAAAATTGGTTTTCTCGTGGGGAATTTGACAAGGCGATCAGAATCGTTCATATGGGATTAATATCCCCAAAATAACCTTAAATGCTTTCTTCGTATTAATTTTATTCTCGCTAAATTATTTAGCAGACAGTTGTTGTTCCCATGAGATCAAAACAAGAGATTCCCAACAACGTTAATTATTCAAACAGGGAAATCACTTCTAAATCAATTATTTCCACAAATAAAACACAATTTAAAATGAGTTTTTAATTATATTTAATTTAAAATAGCTTTCGATTTTTAGAGTGGCAAACCTGACAGAAAACTTAGCAATAGCTGGTTTTGTAAAGAATAGGTTGGCAAAACTGTTGTTTTGAGCCACGGACCATCAACGAACCTAGAGGACACTATTTAACTACCGGGCATGCTCCTGAGGGGCACTCTCTAGGCCATTAGATTTCTTGAAGAGAAGGAAAGAGAAACACCCTCCATGTTTTCGGGGGACTTTTATTTTTCCGCCAACAATACACCACTATTTCCTATGGAAAAATGGCCTCCGATCTTCTTCGTTCAAGGTTTTCTACGCGGAGGTCTATGGTTCAATCCCTGGGGGCGAAAGCCCTCACCGGGGTCCATGAAATGTTCAATTTCTTAGGCGATTCTCCGAATTGACAGTTTTTGAAATAAACTTTGATTTTTCTTTTTAATCTTTGCTACTTCTTTCAGCTATAATCCTTCTATAATGTCTGAGTGAACTTCTGAGATTATTTGCGTTTTAGGGAGGTTCGTTTAAACTTTCTTATGGAGTAGACTTGGAAGAAGCCTCGAAGGCTTCAAGTAGAAGGGAAAAAAACTCTAAAAATGTTAATGAGGTGAATTAAGAACGTTCCTTTCAAAAGTCGGATTCGAGTAGAGTGAGCTAATGTAATTCATCGGGGCAGAAACGGCGGAAAGGAAGGCACTCTTAACCCTTCAGGTGATAACTTACTAATAAAGTTACCGGGCGCGGGTTTAACTCTAAGGGGTAAAGGAAGCCCGGGTGAGAACCGACCGCCGTCAACTTCAGAGCACCTTCGTCCCTTCCATCTCGGTTTGCTATCTTAACACGTAGGTAATGGACTAACTTGCCAAGAGCAACATTTGAATAGGAAGCAATCTTCCGATCCCCCCTTAACACTCGAATTCTCTTCCCTCTGTTCTTAAACGTTAATTTACACGACACGTATTCCCCTTTCAAGTTTGTTCAACTCAATCACCCTATCTTGTTTCTCAACCCTCTTCAAATTTTGCACAATGGCTTATTATTTCCAGACTTCGGGAAACTAGAAACCATATAGCATTAGTTTCCCTTTTGTACAACTTTTTACGACAAAAATGTGATTTACAGTTGGCTTTTTCTTTGTTTTGACCTTACTAATCAGAGACTCCCGTGGGATTTCGCCATAACACCATGGCGCCAAATTCCGAGATTTAAACATGTTTCCGGAAAATGAACTTTGGTATTTTCAAAAAGGGGTTGAGGGAGAATGGTGGGGGGCTGATTTATAATTGGCTCTAAACAAGAGGATACAGCTTAGAAAGATCGATCACGAATACAGCTCCTTTAATCCGGCCTCATCTCTAGTAATATCCCTCAGACTCCCCCGCTCCAAACGGATCAACCAATTACTTTTTCTTTATTTCCACGAAATTACACCCGGGCGGTTTTACCTTTGGAAAAAGATTCGTATTAAAATAATAATTGGAATTTTTTTTTCTCTCTTTTCTTTTTAAGATTTCATTCAAATTAAAAGTTTCTTTTATTTATTAACACTGAAGCCTAAACAAATTTCTTCAAATGATTCACAAGAATAATTTTAATATTAATAAGTTGGCTACACTGTTATTTTAAACGTCAGAATACATGCGAACCTGGAGGAAACAAGATTTCTTTCAACCAGGATTCTTTAGTTTCTATTAAATTTTAGCAAAAAAAATAGTTGATCAGGTAAAATTGGCATATTAAAAAATTGAAGGCACGAAAAATGTAGCCTAGGTATCCCTACAAGCGTAATTGATATTGTTTCCTCCAGGTTCGCATGTGCTCTGACGTTTCAAATAACAGTGTAGGCAACTTATTTACATTAAAATTATTCTTGTGATGAGATTCTTGTTAAGATTTCTTTCAAATTAAAAGTTTCTTTTATTTATTAACACTGAAGCCTAAACAAATTTCTTCAAATGATTCACAAGAATAATTTAATATTAATAAGTTGGCAACACTGTTATTTTAAACGTCAGAACACATGCGAACCTGGAGGAAACAAGATTTCTTTCAACCAGGATTCTCTAGTTTCTATTAAATTTTAGCTAAAAAAATAGTAGATCAGGTAAAATTGGCATATTAAAAAATTGAAAGCGCGAAAAATGTAGCCTAGGTGTAATGATCCCTACAAGCGTAATTGATATTGTTTCCTCCAGGTTGGCATGTGTTCTGACGTTTAAAATAACAGTGTAGCCAACTTATTTACATTAAAATTATTCTTGTGAAGATTTCTTTCAAATTAAAAGTTTCTTTTATTTATTAACACTGAAGCCTAAACAAATTTCTTCAAATGATTCACAAGAATAATTTTAATATTAATAAGTTGGCTACACTGTTATTTTAAACGTCAGAACACATGCGAATCTGGAGGAAACAAGATTTCTTTCAACCAGGATTCTCTAGTTTCTATTAAATTTTAGCCAAAAAAAATAGTAGATCAGGTAAAATTGGCATATTAAAAAATTGAAGGCGCGAAAAATGTAGCCTAGGTGTAATGATCCCTACAAGCGTAATTGATATTGTTTCCTCCAGGTTGGCATGTGTTCTGACGTTTAAAATAACAGTGTAGCCAACTTATTTACATTAAAATTATTCTTGTGAAGATTTCTTTCAAATTAAAAGTTTCTTTTATTTATTAACAATGAAGCCTAAACAAATTTCTTCAAATGATTCACAAGAATAATTTTAATATTAATAAGTTGGCTACACTGTTATTTTAAACGTCAGAATACATGCGAACAAGATTTCTTTCAACCAGGATTCTTTAGTTTCTATTAAATTTTAGCTAAAAAAAATAGTAGATCAGGAAAATTGATTAAAAAATTGAAGGCGCGAAAAATGTAGCCTAGGTGTAATGATCCCTACAAGCGTAATTGATATTGTTTCCTCCAGATTCGCATGTGTTCTGACGTTTAAAATAACAGTGTAGCCAACTTATTTACATTAAAATTATTCTTGTGAAGAGATTCTTGTTAAGATTTCTTTCAAATTAAAAGTTTCTTTTATTTATTAACACTGAAGCCTAAACAAATTTCTTCAAATGATTCACAAGAATAATTTTAATGTAAATAAGTTGGCTACACTGTTATTTTAAACGTCAGAACAAATGCGAACCTGGAGGAAACAATATCAATTACGCTTGTAGGGATACCTAGGCTACATTTTTCGCGCCTTCAATTTTTTAATATTCCAATTTTACCTGATCTACTATTTTTTTGGCTAAAATTTAATAGAAACTAGTGAAGAGAATCCTGTGTGGGAAAAAAATGGCGTTAAAGCACAACATTTACTGTCTAGCACCCTTTTTTTGCCTTTTTTATCCGGGCGTATCTCTCGCCTTTTTATGTGTGTCCCTCTTGTGAAGAGTCCAGCTCGTATGCAAGGGAATATCTCGTCCCTAAAAATTATTTGTCGGAGATAGCGTCCGAAGATAGATTAAAAAAAAGGCCCTTTTCACGCTAACGGTCCCCATCCTCTAATTAAACCTACTGTGTCGTTTTGAAAATTTAATTTATTTTAAAATGTAGATCTCGACAGGGATAAAGCGATAAGTAATTAAGGCAATGACTTTGTTTTATGTAAATTCGCCCTCTACGGCGATTTTATTTTATCTTCGTACGTTTTAAGAACATTAATTTTTATTTTTAAAAATGTTTCCTTTTATAAATATTTATAAAATAAAGAAAAATTTGTTTTAACTTCTTTGTGGTTAAGGAATTTCGAATTTTAGAGAGTTTTAGGGTAAAAAAAAGGGGAAGTCTGAATGGCCGGAGGGGGTCCTTTGGGGAAATGTTATCGGAGGGACCTTTTTTTTCATGAGTGACACTGCCTTGATATACTGATGACTGCTAATTCCCTCGACTCAAGCCTCCCTTTTCGGAGTGGGCCCTCATTGATTTGATTTGGCGATCAGCAATTTGCTCTCCCTTTTCTGTAGACCCTTAACGCCCTTTTGACACAACAGCCATCCCTTCGCCATAATCCGAAGCGGAGCAGTTGTCGGATTTTCACTTGGAAGTCGTTAGCGACCTCCCCCTTTTCATATAACGGCCGGACTACTAACTAGTCTTAGCCTCGGTGAACCCTCGTTTTCATACCTAATTCTCTCATTGTCACCATCGATCTACCATAAACCCTTTCCCTAATCCGAGATAATTATTAACATTGGATTCTAATCCAATAAATGAGAGCCCTTTTAATTTTAAACACCCCTTACATACCAACTCGGCAACACCCATATCCTCACTAGCCCAGTAAAAGACGCATAACAGCAGCCCTTAACCCTTTCGAGACCGCTGGCGACTATAGTTGCCATTCGCGCTTTTCGTTTGGAGACCGCAGGCGACTTTAGCGCCAGCGGGAAGCCTCTCTAAAAAATTTAATACCTTCGCTTCCGGTGGCGCTAGCGACATGCAAAAACTAGCAATCTGTTGGGGAAGAAATGAACTACGTGATGATCGCATCACTCGTCGCTTTCTGTGCTTTGCTGGGCGCTGGGAGCGGTCGGTGAGAAGTGAGGGGCAAAGAGAGGGAATAAGTGCAGCGCCAGTAGCGCAGAGAATCCGGCGTCAGACGCGGTCTCGAAGGGGTTAAAGCTTAACACTCTCAGCGCGGCAAGCCCAACTGGCAAATCTCACCCTGGGGCGGGAAATTTTTTTTTCGTCAAACTACTTAATTACCTCCAAAAACATTAATAATGAAGTATAAAATTAATTTGGCATGTTAATTATGCCAAAATAAGGCTTAATTGTCCCTCACAAAAGATCAGATTTGTAGGCAATCCCGCAATGTTTTTCCCCTTCTCATACCATTTTGGAACTGTTACTAGGATCAACTTCTCTAAGTGGTCAACCTATTACTTTTAGCCATTAGCTTAATTTTTTTTTTTTTATATTATTACATTTGCTCGTTATATATTTTCGTGTGGATACATTTTCACGGGTGCGAAATATTTATGGTACCTACTCAAATTATTCAAAATTGCTTTTCTGATGACAAATAATAAAAAATAAAGTGACTAGCCATTTGTAACGGCTTGGGATTCCCGAAAAAACCGTTGGGATTAGAAAGGAAACTTTAGTTAATTTAACGATTTTTTTGTCAAAACTTAATACGTAAGTAGGTAAAGATTATCTCAAATCCGGTGAAATGACCTGGAGGGAAAAACCGTTAAAAAAAAATTTTTATAGAAAAAAAACAGCGCGGATCTCTACCATAATGAAAAGTATTTGAAAATAGGTATTAATGCTGTTTTAGAAAAATTGGGTAAGTAGTTATTTATTTTTTCGAAGTGCAAAAACTAAAATAATTAATAAAAGTGAATAATTTTGAATAAAATCTACTAAAAAAACTAAATGAATCTTCGGCCTTAATAAAGTTGGAAAAGGTAAAAAGTAACGAACTTGTTTTTAGAGTGAAACATAGAACGAACTGCTACCGTTCAAAGTTTTAGTTTCCGAATTCGCCACTGCTCTTGACCGCTCGGAAGTCTTTCCTTTTTTTTTTAAATTATACTAAAAAAAATGATTTTAACTTATGATCGTTGTACCTAATAAATAATTTTGTGTTTAATTTAACTTAATAGAACAAAAAATTAATAAGTTTTTAAAGAAATTACCCGAAATTAATAGTAACAGGTCCCATTGTGAGAAGGAACGCTTTTGGTTTTTTCTACTCTTTTGGTCTAAAAGCTAAATAATATTAATAAAAACGGCAAAAAGTTGTGATCATAAGTTAATTAATAGTTTAAAAATTATTATTTTAAAAAACTTACAGTCAAAAAGTAGAAAAATAATCCAAAATTGAACTGAAAACGTCTCCGTGAAGTAGCTGGTTCAACTGTCTACTTTGAAAGTCAAAATCGAAATGAAGAAAAAGGTCTAGAGTCAAGCCAAGGCCGTATTTAGGTATAAAAACCCTTTAAGAATTAACGTATGTCAACGGTTGTGCGAAATTCACTGTTTTAAGCATCGAAAATCGCTTTTTAAAAGACGCATGAACGGTCGATATATATCGACCAACGACTAGTCCGCCCAGGGAAAGGAACTTTCTACTCGATATATATCGACCCGCGCTGAGAGTGTTAAAATACATGCAGCGATTCTAGAGACAAATGGAAAGATTCGCATGTAAAGTGTTGGCAAACCTGAGATTTGAGTTTTGCAGCCAAAAATGCCTTAAAAATACCAACTTTTGGGCAAACTTTTTTAGAGAGTAAGACTAATTTTTGCTTTTTAAAAATTCGACATAAAATGGTATGTATGCACATATAAATAGAAAACATGGGTGATTGATATTTTAGTCATTACGTACAATTAGAGCCGTCACCCTCAGGCTTACTAATTTAACCCGACATGTGAGAGTTGCCCTTTATTGACCATTGCCGTTTCTGGAATGACCAATCGGAAGCTTCATGGGGTTTGGAGTGATATTCAAACGAAGTCACAGTTTGAACAGTGTAAACTAGGGCGTTAAATTGTAAAAAAAAAAGGTTTAGTTCCCGGATTTTCAATTTGCGCTACCACCTACCATATTAACAGAAATCGATTATTCAATCACCCCGAAAGGAGGTTATACACCCCCTTATGCATATTCCATACGGAATGCCGTTTACAAATGTTAATTAATTTGCACTGTCTCAGGTATCCGTTGGAGCCCTAATGCACAACTCTAGTATACATTATACAAGCGCGTCATTCGAAGCAAAAGGTAATTAAGTTGTCGGATATGGCACACTATCGTACGGGAGGGGTGTAATTGCTTCCGCTGGAGGCTCCTACCAGGATCTCTTCACCTTATGAATAGATTATTTCCCCTCGTCCTACGAAGAAGGTCTAGCCCGGGACGGGGGAAGCCTTTGTTCAGTCTGGAGAAAGACGAACAAAGTATCAATTTACTAAGCTATTCCAGAGCTTTAGGGGATTGTTTGCTTGAGGGAATAAACCAATTTCTATTATAATCTTGAAAGCTATGTTTCGTACATCTAACATACCATATTATGGCCCATTACCAACACGTCAAATCAGTTCTCTCCTATCCGATTACTTTAACAAATTCATTTTATATGCCTCTTCAGGAGAGCTATTCAAACTTATTGTACCAGAAGGAAGTCCTGGACAATCCGACTAAGTTTACCATACTTTAGCGGAGAAAAGAAGTCCTACGCGAAGCGTACGTTCCGGGTGGGGTGATGTGAAGCGACGTCTTGCAGGCTGAATGAAGGCTTGCCACAATCAATGCCAATTTGCCCTTACCGTATACGACTCACAAAACAGGAAAGGTCTTCTCGTAGAGGCTTTATAGCCCAGTTTCAGGGAGTCGTTCCGACTCAGTTAGTTCAAAATGTTCTCACTAGTGCAAATTCATGTGTCACCACACCAGCCCCCCCCCCCCCCCCCGCGGAGAAAAGAAGTCCTACGCTAAGCGTACTTTCCGGGCGGGGTGTTGTGAAGCGACGTCTTGCAGGCTGACGATCAATGCTGACTACGACGTCTTTTCCTTTTATTCGAAGTTCGGCGGGTTTTCGGCGGGTTTTCGGCGAGCGTAGTAAAACTTCGAAAGGCCCTGTATACGGAGGACGCAGGGCACCACGTACAGTGTCATCGCGGAGAAAAACGTGTGTACAAGTCTGCAATTCTTTGAAGACGAACGGCTTTTCGTTGGCGTTATTTGACGATGGAACCTTAAGGTCGCCATAGCAGAGCGTAGTTGGTCAACGAAATTAGTCGGGTCGAGTTGCGAATCGTCGTATGACGAGACCTGCAACTCGGCAGGGAGGCGTAATGGCTCGCCGTAGACTAATTCTGCTGGCGAACACTTAAGATCTTCCCTGAATGAGCATCGTATGCCTAAAAGAACGAGGGGTAAAGCATCATCCAAAGTGTAGCGGAATGGCACATGAGCGACGTCTTAAGATGACAATGAAAACGTTCGACGAGGCCGTTAGAAGCCGGATGATAACTCGTCGTGCGGGTGCGTTTTGTCCCGGTGAGAACGCTTAACTTCTTGAAGAGCGCAGATTCGAATTGACGACCCTGATCGGTCGTGACGGTTTGAGGACTACCAAAACGAAAAATCCAATTCGAGAAGAAGCACTGTGCGACAGACTCGGCCGTTATGTTCTCCAAGGGCCACGCTTCAGGCCAATGTGTGAACACTCCATTCATGAATTAAAACATATGTTTTTGAAATCCATGTGTCGCCACACTTTCCTACAAGATAAAGCCACTTTCGCCACCTCATTATATGGTAGACTGTAAATTTTACCCCCTCCGGTGTAACCTTCTATTAATAGAGCTCTCTTTTCCTCTTTATTGTTAGGGTGGATATACCAATCCTTTTTGAGGTTCGAATCATATTTTCAATTTTTTGTTGGTGTATGAAAAAAACGAGTATAAAGGAAACAAAGCTTGTTGCTGAGTATGGAGTTTCTTCTTTCGGAAATCTTTTCCTCCTTTCGGATTTGGCGCCGATAATAAACTTGAGTGAAATATATAAGCTAGGCTGAGTAGTGATTCAAATAAAAATGAGGTAGGTACTTCTTCAAAGACATTGTGAACGTAACCTCTTCTTTTTATTGTGTTACTAGTCCTTCCAAAGAAGACGTTGAATTTCCATTTGAAGACTTATCAAAGGATAAACTCAATTTCCCAAGAATAAAAATTTAGACTTATTTCAAGGTAGAAAAAAAAATCTTTTTTATTAAATTCTCATTCTTTTCCTTCAACCATTTTTTTAATATCGTTATTACATTCTTTCACGTTAATGTTTACTAGGTTGGAAATTGAAGGTGAAGTTGAAAGAGTAGGATTGGTGGAGGTGGGCCAACGTAACAGACAGCAGGAAATTAGAATCCCCTTCTCGACGTATTAAATAATATAAGGGCTCATGTTGTGCTGAGTTTTATTCCCCTTTTTGCTTCTACAATATCCTTTTAGGCTTTTTACAATATGTATAGACTCGACTACAATGTGTCTATAAACCTGGAAGTAAAAGATCACAAATTGAATACCTATTCTTTTTTTCACCCTATTTTTCCCTTATCGCGTTTTCACGGTTTAAAACGAGCGTATATTGTTTAAAAATCTATAGAATAAAGTTACATAAAGCGTATAGAGCCTTGTAATCATGGCTTTTTAATTGGACCTTGAATAGGTTGGCTAGACTGTTACTTTCAAGCTTCACTGCAATCTTCTTCACAGCAATCGATGTAATTTGGTATTGATGGCGCACTGGCTAAGAAAGATGAGAGATCAGCTGGATGCATTAGTTTTGATTTGGTCATGAAGTAAGTTAAACCGGGAAAAACTAGGTGATTTTGATATAATCTACGTTTTAGGCCATACTGCAGTTGGGTCAATTGAATTTCTTTGAACGTAGCAAAATCAAGTTTTTCGTTTCATACTTCCCAAGCCACCCTCAGCTCAAAATTGATACACATTGAGGGCAATTCGACTTACACGGCTTTTGGAAGATTCAGAGAAGCTGGATGCAATAGATTTGATTCGCTTTTGATGTCAATGTTTGAATTTAACCGGTTAAAACTGTGCGCGATACTATGGAAGAAAACCGGAAGGTCATTATTTTATATTTCTATGAGGGCAATTGGACTTACTTACAGGAGGGCTTTTGGATGATTCAGAGAAGCTGGATGCAATAGATTTGATTCGCTTTTGACGTCAATGTTTAATTTAACCGGTTAAAACTGTGCGCGATACTATGGAAGAAAACCGGAAGGTCATTATTTTATATTTCTATGAGGGCAATTGGACTTACTTACAGGAGGGCTTTTGGATGATTCAGAGAAGCTGGATGCAATAGATTTGATTCGCTTTTGACGTCAATGATTGAGTTTAACCGGTTAAAACTGTGCGCGATACTGGAAGAAAACCGGAAGGTCATTATTTTATATTTCTATGAGGGCAATTGGACTTACTTACAGGAGGGCTTTTGGATGATTCAGAGAAGCTTGATGCAATAGATTTGATTCGCTTTTGACGTCAATGTTTGAATTTAACCGGTTAAAACTGTGCGCGATACTGGAAGAAAACCGGAAGGTCATTATTTTATATTTCTATGAGGGCAATTGGACTTACTTACAGGAGGGCTTTTGGGTGATTCAGAGAAGCTGGATGCAATAGATTTGATTCGCTTTTGATGTCAATGTTTGAATTTAACCGGTTAAAACTGTGCGCGATACTATGGAAGAAAACCGGAAGGTCATTATTTTATATTTCTATGAGGGCAATTGGACTTACTTACAGGAGGGCTTTTGGATGATTCAGAGAAGCTGGATGCAATAGATTTGATTCGCTTTTGACGTCAATGATTGAGTTTAACCGGTTAAAACTGTGCGCGATACTGGAAGAAAACCGGAAGGTCATTATTTTATATTTCTATGAGGGCAATTGGACTTACTTACAGGAGGGCTTTTGGATGATTCAGAGAAGCTTGATGCAATAGATTTGATTCGCTTTTGACGTCAATGTTTGAATTTAACCGGTTAAAACTGTGCGCGATACTATGGAAGAAAACCGGAAGGTCATTATTTTATATTTCTATGAGGGCAATTGGACTTACTTACAGGAGGGCTTTTGGATGATTCAGAGAAGCTGGATGCAATAGATTTGATTCGCTTTTGACGTCAATGTTTTAATTTAACCGGTTAAAACTGTGCGCGATACTATGGAAGAAAACCGGAAGGTCATTATTTTATATTTCTATGAGGGCAATTGGACTTACTTACAGGAGGGCTTTTGGATGATTCAGAGAAGCTTGATGCAATAGATTTGATTCGCTTTTGACGTCAATGTTTGAATTTAACCGGTTAAAACTGTGCGCGATACTATGGAAGAAAACCGGAAGGTCATTATTTTATATTTCTGTGAGGGCAATTGGACTTACTAGGGCTTTTGGGTGATTCAGAGAAGCTGGATGCAATAGATTTGATTCGCTTTTGACGTCAATGTTTGAATTTAACCGGTTAAAACTGTGAGCGATACTATGGAAGAAAACCGGAAGGTCATTTTATATTTCTATGAGGGCAATTGGACTTACTTACAGGAGGGCTTTTGGATGATTCAGAGAAGCTGGATGCAATAGATTTGATTCGCTTTTGACGTCAATGTTTTAATTTAACCGGTTAAAACTGTGCGCGATACTATGGAAGAAAACCGGAAGGTCATTATTTTATATTTCTGTGAGGGCAATTGGACTTACTTACAGGAGGGCTTTTGGATGATTCAGAGAAGCTGGATGCAATAGATTTGATTCGCTTTTGACGTCAATGTTTTAATTTAACCGGTTAAAACTGTGCGCGATACTATGGAAGAAAACCGGAAGGTCATTATTTTATATTTCTGTGAGGGCAATTGGACTTACTTACAGGAGGGCTCTTGGGTGATTCAGAGAAGCTGGATGCAATAGATTTGATTCGCTTTTGACGTCAATGTTTGAATTTAACCGGTTAAAACTGTGAGCGATACTATGGAAGAAAACCGGAAGGTCATTATTTTATATTTCTATGAGGGCAATTGGACTTACTTACAGGAGGGCTTTTGGATGATTCAGAGAAGCTGGATGCAATAGATTTGATTCGCTTTTGACGTCAATGTTTTAATTTAACCGGTTAAAACTGTGCGCGATACTATGGAAGAAAACCGGAAGGTCATTATTTTATATTTTTAATAAATATTTTTTGTATGAATTTTTATATTTGGGATAAAAATAGACATTCGTGTGGAATTGTAAACGTTTCAACAAGTGCTGGACGAACTTGGAAAAGGTTCAAGTGGAAAACGTGCATTCCTGATCACGCTATTGAAAAACGTCACGAATTCTATAGAGCTTCACTTGACGCAACGAGAAAATCCTGTTCCTAATTATTTCCTCGTCACGGAAACAAAAGGATTTTTTATTTGCTGAAAATAGTTTAAAGAGGAAATCGAAAAAAGAAAAAAGAATGATGTAGTTGAGTGCCCTCAATGTTCTTATATAAAGAACACTCGGAGCTAGAGTGGCCGGTTTTGGTAAAGTGCCGGTGGAAAAAGGTGTTGGGGTAAGACGGTTCCGTTGAGGGTGTCGGAAAGGGCCGGCGGGTGGGTGAAGTAATGATGATAAATAAGACGGTCGGGGAGATAAATAAGACAGGCGGATAGGTGAGGCCCAAGGATCTATCAGGTTGATGTAATATTAAAGCCAAGCCACACCTGTCCGTATAAAATACTCACTCAGAGGCCATTAGACAAATTACACTCCTTCCACCTTTTTCACTCTACTTAGATTCTGAAAAGTTTGAATAATACGCCCGTTGCGGGGAAGCTTTCTCCGCGTAATAGCAATTAGGCTTTTAAAAGATTTTAGTAGGCGCCAACTTGAAAAACGATAAGAGCTTCTCTTTAATGAAGATTGCGGTGTATCGGAATTTTCCGAGGTGTGTTGCATATTTGAAAATTGAAAATAAAGGTACATGTGGCAGGTTTCTCAGCCTCAATCAGGATAAAAGGAAATCTGCATGAGAAAATGGCAATGGCTTTGTCTGCGCCGAGCGCATGGCTATGTCCATGCAGCGTAATCCGGCGTTCTTTCGATCTTTTCGATTTTCCATTTTGCAGAACAACTCAATTGCCAAAGCTCGATAAAACCTGGGGATAGGTTGACACTGCAGTACTTTATATAGCATAGCGTCACGAAGTAAAAAGTTCTTTAATCTTTGAGAATGTAAGGTTGAGGGACAAAGGGTAGTTTTGATTAATCCCTTCTCGGTTGTTAGTTGTTTTGTTCGCAAAATGGGATCTGCCTTACTTAATGCGCCAGCGTTTGTCGGAGTCACGTTCCTCCTATCTGTGAGGAGTTTGAGACTACATCACTAATTAGTAAGGCCACTTGTCTGATATATGTATGAAGGGGGTCTCTCCCAACTTTATACACGTGATTCTAATTCACAACAGTGTATGAACCTAGGGAACGCCTGTAATTTAAAAAAACCCCTCCCGAAACCTTTTTTTGACAATCTTTCATCAAAAAGGGGAGAAAAGCTCGTTATCGATGGAGAAAAAAACGAACGAACTGATACGGCAAACTTGGTTTTCATCCATACTGGAAGTTGTGGTATTTTCAAACGTTAGTTAAGTAGAAAGTTGAACGGTCCATTAGTGCACATCCTTTCACAAAACATCCCTCACTTGTGTCAATGAGTCATTGTCCGCGTCAGCCATTCGCTATCCCAACAGTGATTTATTCATTCGACAGCTTTAAAAGTTAACATAAGGTTTTAAATTAAATCAAACTTTTCTAGAGATAAAATAAAAGTTAACGAAAAAACATTTTCGAGGGTCAAAAAAGAGAATATACGTAATGTACCTGTTGTGGGATCCCAAGGTCATGCATAATTCAGACCCGAACATGCTCAGCCCCAAAGCGGACATCTTTATGCAGAACTTACGTTCACGAGAATCAAAATGTAACTTGATTTAAAATGTAGTTTCTCCTAAAATACATCCCATCATCTTTCGGTTTATAAGCAGGTATGTTATTCACTGTCTAAAAACTGAGTGACTAAATTGCATTTTGCTCTTAAAAGATTCAGTACAGAAAATATCACCAAGGTGAGCATAGAAAGTTACGATGGAATAAGCCCTAACTTCTGGGGGTCTTCGGTGGTTGCTTGACATTATGACTCATTGAACGAGAGTTTCAGGGAATCGTAATTTGCCCTTACCGTATACGGCTCACAAAACAGGAAAGGTCTTCTCGTAGAGGCTTTATAACCCAGTTTCAGGGAGTCGTTCCGACTCAGTTAGTTCACAATGTTCTCACTAGAGCAAATTCATGAGACAAAACATGGTTTTTCTGAATAACTATAACAGCACATAGAAATTACCTATCCCCAAAACGTTCCCGCCGTTTTTCACTTTACGTGGGTATAAAGCTTCCTTGATATTTTTTTAATTTTTAACTTCCAAAAAATATGGAATCAATTTCCTTCTTCGATTTTAGCCAATCTGTTGATAAACTTATTTCCGAACCCGAAACTAAACGAGATAACAAAATAACCTTCGTAAAATATAACCTTACGTTTACTCGGAGTCGGGAAGTGAGTCGTTCACGTATCTCAGCTGAGTTAGATCGTAGAACGACTCCGACTCGAAACTCGAGTATGACCTTGGGTGAGTCGGATCCGCGAAGGGCAAATTACGATTCCCTGAAACTCTCTAATGTGAGGCGCTCCGGGTACGAAGGGCGAACTCGACATCGGACAAATTTTTTTTTTCATTTTCAGATTCTAGACCTTTTGAAGAATACACCCATGTAATTTTTATATTGAGTTTGCCCTTTTTTTCCCCTTTAAAATACGTAAAAACCGATATGCGGCAAAGCTCTAACTGCGATATCCGAGCGGGTACGAAGGGCGAACTCGTATCCAAGTCCACTACCCCCACTCCTTTTCCGGGAGCCCCACTCCTCTTGGAACAGCTCACCGCCACGAAATAAAAATATATTGACTCCTAGAACCTAACTCGTTCACCATATTGTCTCACCAAGGTGGGGGAACAATCCCTACCCTTTTCTGTGTGTGGGGGGGGTGGGGGGAATAGACTGGGTTCAAATCCCGGGATTCCTGTGATTTATATTTGAAAAATTCGTTCTAAAAGTTGATCTAGGGATTGCTGTTATTAATCAAGTTTTACCCAGTTTTCACTCTAGATCAGCTATTGTTCAATGATCCATCTAATTTAGTTGGGAAACGTGGCCTTGGGGAGATACAGTTTAATTAAATTTAAACCATTACGAGAATAATAGGAAACTTCATTTCGTAATAATGGACGACCTGTTTTTATTATAATAAAAAATCAAAGATATTGTGGAATATCTCTATTTTCGTCTTTCCCAGATGGCGCACTGGAAGTGTTTTATAAAGAGACGACTAATGAAGCCCGGAGAGGAGATGAAAGTCGGAAAGGGATCCAATTAGCAGCACAAACAAAGGCATTGAAGATGTCACCAATCTGTATACATAACGAACTGGAAGTGAATGAAGGGGAGGACCTAGAGAAACAAAAAACGCTCATAATAAGCCCTTAAAAAAAGTGATGATCAACCACAGGGTCAAACTTTGTACAATAAATTATTTCATTTGAATTTTTTGTGAATTTTCATGATTTTCAAAAAAACGGGATCACCATACTTGTTCTTTGAAGAGCGATAGGGACTTGACGGTTTAACTTAAATTTTTTTCGCTCTTAGATTCTTACACCTTCTTCACCTTTCCAATGGAGACTTGAAAGTAAAATCTATCAAATATTACGAGAGATTCAGCAGTTCGAATTATAAGCTGTGAAAGCGGAAAAAAAGTTACTTGTCCGAGCATGCGGGAAGGAACAGTGGACTTCTGTCACCGCTAACTTCTTCCAGTTTTCCACAAACTCCACCTCATTTTATTGCTTTATTGCCCAAAAAAAGAGGTGGAGGGGAGCCATGAAGTAAATTGAAACCAGTTATCACATAATCCGTCAACTACATGCCGGTAGGAGATAAAAAATTGTTACTTTTTTAAAAATAAAACTTTTTTCCCCGTAGAATTTAATAACCGTTCATGGAATTCGATTATATCAATTTTTTTCGTCAAAAATAATACGAAAGGGAAAAAAAAGGAAGAAGGGGGAACGGAGTGAAATCCAGATCGGAGATTATGGAGATTCAAGTCTGATTGTAACATGCTTACTCAAGAAAAGGAGGAAATCTTTGAAATTCTTCCTAATCACTTTTCGATGAATGATCTTCATTTTTTTATTTAAAAATAAGACTTTTATTTTCCTTCTCGCATTCAGACGGCTTGAAAAAAAAAAAGTGAAGGTAAAAATTTAATTCCGCTATCAAAAAATTAAGAGTCCACAAAACCTAAATAAAAACAAGAAAAAATATAAGACATGTTGTGGGGTAGCTCCAGCCACTTCCAGCCTTTTAGATCATGAAGGGGCGAAATGTGACAAGGGTAGATGCAGTAGTCACCTGTAGCTCGACTGCAATGCGCATCTCACATCAGCCCTCGTGGAATATTAACGCAGCATCTTTTCCCCCACTTTTTCTTTTGGAAAAAAAAGTAGAAGGAGCACACGCTCTTTTTATCTCCGATTTATATTTTATTTAGAACCACTTTGAGACGAAAAGGACGATTATTAGTTTAAGAACCTCAAAGCTTTGTCCCTCTTACGTACTCGCTTTAAAACTCAGGGTTGTTTTATTCACAAAAAACAATTACAACGCATATTTTGAGACGCAGCCCGAGTTTTCCTTCCAGAATTGAAATTATTCATGTGGAACCACTTTCTACACTCCTTCCCTACTTGTTTCCCCCTTCTCATTAATGTCGGAAAAACTGATCTAATATTAATTCTAAATGAGAACGTCCTCTTTCCGTGCTTCTAAAAAGATTTGATATCTAATTTATTTAAATTACCTCCCTTTGACCTTTTAAAATAAAGCGTTGAAATATTTATATTAAAAAAAGAAAAACAACTACAATGCTGTTTCATTAATATTAAATTAGTTTACAAATTTCTCAATTATTTAATCTAGATTTAAATTATGTACCTAATAACAATTAAATTCACACCATTAATGACGTCTTTTATTAGAAGTGTATATATCGTTTAATGATGATAAATTAGTCCAGCCATGTCAGCGTTGAAATGGGAATTGCCAATAACTTTTAGAAAAATGGAGGTCCCATTCCCAATGAAATTCAAAAATCAAATTTAGCCGAGTCTTTGATCAAAATAGCCCCGAAATGCGTGAAAAACTTCCAAAAAAATTAAGGGAAGGGTCTCGGGGCATAAAACTGATAAAATCGCCCACATATTTTGGTTAAAAAGGTGTTTTCTCCGACGTAAAACAGATGGAAGTAAGTGAACTACCGACTTCCGTAGCCCCTAAAAGTAGTTTCCTATATTTGAGCTCTAAAAATCATCGGAAAATTTTTTACGACACCTCATCCTTGTTATTTTGGGAATCTCTTCGCGGCTTAGGGAGCAGTTTTTCCGAGAAAATTTTCCTTTGGAATAAAGGAAAACTTACTTTTCGAATAAAATATGTTTTTTTCCAAGCCAGTGGTCATTTTGTAGGTTTCGACAAGGTAAATACAAAAACGTATCATATTAGAAGATCCGATGAATAGTTTCGTCGTAATCCTTTCAGAAGGGTCGATTTTCAGAAGGGGTTGTTTTCATAGGGGCAATCGAGGAATCCTTTTCAAAGATGAACTTACAGGAAAAATGTTTCTTGGGCCTTTAAATCAGGGGAAAAGTCAGGCAACCCTGACTGGAAAAAGGATGAAAACACCCAAAAATCGCGTGAAAAGAGGTTTATTGAAAAAAAAAATGGGTTAAAAAGGGAAAAACACTTTTTTTTTTTTTTATTAAGAAAACCGTGAAAACTCCCAAATATCTAGTTTAAAGGGGATTTTGGAACAAAAAAGCTCAAATATCAAGTTTATATAGCTAAATTGGGGGGAAGGGCCTCCGACAAAAGGCCCGAAAATTCTATGAAAGGGACTACTTAAATATCTCAATCAAAATTGACCGCTATTCCAAGAAAATCCAAGTTAGAACCTGTGATATTTAATTTTGAAAATCTCCTTTCTGAATGATTACTTTGAATTCAAAGAACGATTCTTTGCTTTTTCTTTTTTTCCTTCAAGGAGCTAACGACTTCAAATAAAAGTGCAAAAAGAAGATCGTTTGTTGCCGTCAATGAATCACAAATTATAACAAATAGAAGAAAAGAAGGTTAGAAAAGTGGGAGGAGATGTGGACTTTGAGTGTGAAGGGAACGTGGCCTGAATGGTAAGTTTTTCAAATCTTATTTGCCCTTCTTTCTCGTCCCCCTTTTTTTTTCCTTGCGGCGACGTACATTCCCGGACTCTTCTTTTTCTCGTTCGACACACAGGAATTTATCAGTCTATTGTTCATTTTTTCCCTCCCCCCACCAACTTCCACCAATCAAGAAAAACACCTTCTTTTCCAACCTATTTATTCCTAGACCTTTTTTTTTAAATTAATTTATTTTTATTATTAAACAAGAATGCTTGAAATTCAAAAGTTTAAAATTCTCTCGATTCACAGTTTTTTTTTCTTCTGTTAAGTGAAACATCTCGACTGCTAAAACTTTTTAATGAGTTCGTGCCTCGAGCGCTTTCGGACTCTAAAAAAAATTGTTCCAAAGAAAAATTGAGGCGATATTATTTAAAAATATCTAAATGATCTACCTATTATAAAAAAATTATCTTTTCGAAGATGCGAAAGTAAAATAAACTGTCTTTTCTCAATAAAATTCCAATATCCTGATATGATTAAAACTGTTGCATGCAGCTGATCTATTTATGACCGAAATTATTGTGGAAAGCTAGGCCTCATGTAAAGTACCAGAACCTCTAGTCTGAATTGCATCAGTTATCAAGATAATGCGTTAAACTTTTCGTGACCCACTTTTTTTCGTAGTCGAAAGCAAAATAAAAAAAAATTCTTTGAAGAGAAATTACCATGATTTTTAACTTCCTCGTTTTTTGCTGTCGAGCACGATTGAGATGAACGATGTTAAGCGCTGAATGAACGACCTTTAGAGCTTTTCTTTTGTGCGAAACCTCTCCATAAAGAGGGCAGGGGGAAGGGGAAGACTCTTCGACTACTATTTACTAAGCAAATACCGTCCCGTCTTCCCGTCTCTCCGGAAAAGGAAACGTATTGATTCGGTGTGAACAATGTAATCTCCTGATGAAAGAAACTGGTTCCTTATACTCCAATCCTCGCGAGCCTCTTCTCCCTCTACCCCTCTCAGTACCTTTGTCTTCTTTGTGATAAGAGAGCCAAACTTAGTCTTTTCCTTCCCCCTTTTTTTCACCTCCTATACTAGAATAATTTACATTCTTTCAACACACCGGGGATTTTTCTACTACTAAGTGCCAAATAGCTAATAACCAGGAAAATTTAAATTCTCCACCAAAAACTCTAATATTTCTCCTAATCTAGAGACTTAGCAGAATCCAAATCATTTTAAAAAATCAAAATTGTTCAAAAATTGGCTGAAATAAACGTGATCAATTTTTGGATTTATTTTGCGAAGTGGGAATCTTAAGGGCATAAATATCTTATCGAAAGCAAGAAAAAAGGATTTTGGAAGTATAAACAAAGAAAATAAAATTCTTGGAAAAAGAAGTCTTTTGTGGAGGTTGAGAACAAAAAAAATTAACTTTCTTTGTTAGTATACAAGATTTGCCTTGAGTACTCGCCTGTGAAGGTTGTTTTGTCAGATGTTTATTCTAAGACTTCTTGGGGAAAAAAAGGGCTCCCGGTCGGTGACACTAAGCAGAAGTGCCTTTTTTTTTTCTCTCTCCTTTCAAAATACATCCTTTATCAACAACCAGCCCTGGATCTACATAAGGCTCGATGTAGCTTCCTTTAAACATCCCTGAATAACTTGGCAAACGTTTTGTATCTTGGGGAAAATATTTAATAATCTCTCAGAGATGCATTTTTTCCTCTCTTCTTTTCTTTCGAAATCTTTTCATCATTTTTCCATGAAGATTTTTTTCCAATTATTTTTTGTATTTCCTTTCTTTAAAAACCTCGTTTTATTTTAAATCAAATCAATCGCAGCACTTTCGCCCCTAAAAGTAGTTTCCTATATTTGAGCACTAAAACTCATAGGAAAATTTTTTACGGAACCTCGTCCTTATTATTTTTTCAGTCTCTACACGGTTTAGGGAACAGTTTTTTCCGAAAAAATTTCCCTTTTGAATAATGGAAAACTTAATGTTTCTAATGAGACCTTTTTTGTCCAAGCGGTTGTTGTTTTGCAGGTTTTGACGAGTTAAATCATGAATAGTCTCGACATAACCCTTTTAGAAGGATTTCTCGGAAAATGGTCCGGGCATAATACATCTTTGAACTTCAGAAAAGGATTCGTTCTTTCAAATGAGGCGCTCCGGGTACGAAGGGCGAACTCAACAAAACGTAGTTTCGAGATATTCGCATTTTAAAGTTTTATGTTACGGGCGAACTCAACAAAAAAGTCATGCCCTGGAATGGGAAACGGAGTGGGGGTTGTGGACTAGGATGTGGAGTTCGCCCTTCGTACCCGCTCGGATATCGCAGTTAGAGCTTTGCCTCATATCGGTTTTTAAAGGGGAAAAAAGGGCGAACTCAACATAAAAATTATATGGGTGTATTCACCAAGAGGTCTAGAATCTGAAAATGAAAAAAAAAAAAATTTGTCCGATGTTGAGTTCGCCCTTCGTACCCGGAGCGCCTCAAATGTTCTATCAAAAATACAATTTTTTTTTTCTAATAAGTAGTATTTTTTACCTCTCTTTCTATTTAACGGAACATAGTTCACCTGATGAGACCAATTAGGGCGAAACCGGTCGTCAAATATTCCTATTTATTGTTTCCCTCTTCTTCAGTTTTATTTTATAGTATGTACTTAGAATTTTTAGGAGTAGAAAAAGATTCATTTAATACGTATTTGAAATATTTTTTTAACAAAAGTCCAACTCGATTGGCTTTTTTTTCCGATAATCGAAAGTCGAACCCTTTTTATGGGAAAAACCTTTTTAATCCCAAAAGAAAATATTTAAACAGTTGAAATTCGTGAACCAATTTGAATCATTCGTTCGGTAAATCCTTAACGTATTTGTTTAGAGATAAAATGAAAGTTAGATTGGAGTTAGATGAGGGAGACACACTTTGTGTTGCTCCAATTGAAACACGGGGGTAGCATAACTATGTTTAAATGTTTAAACGGAGTTTGTTTAAAGAGGAGGTGAAGGCCGAGTTGCCGAAACTCATTACCCTTTCCGAGACCGAGTTCGAATCCTGTTTGGTTAGCTAATAGACATTTTCAAAATTGCACGTGAAACCGGTTTGCGTTCGCTTGTTTCCCTTCTGAAGAGAATATTCAAAGGGAAAACGTTTTTTATTATTTTCTCCAGGTATTGAGGCCTCCTGGTCTACCCAGACAGCGCGCCACATACCGATTCCAGCGCACGTACATGCACGGAATTGAAAAACACGACTTCCCTCCTATCTTCTATTTCCCTACAACCTCTCAATAAAGAGTTAAAGGCAAAGTCCATTCTTAAATATTTATCACGACCAGCTTTTTTTTTATTTCAATCAGTCTAATGCAAATCCAAGAAATTTTTTAATAAAACTGAAAAACATTGAAAAATTATGAAAACGGCTCTTTTTTGATCGACTTCAAAATCTTTTCTCATATGCAGTTTTTGAAGCCTGAGTGCGAAATATGTCTTACAAGCCCAAGCTAGCGTAATATTTTGGGAAAACGATGTAAAATAATAGGGAAACCATTTAACAATTTTTTTCATGTTTTCCGCCCTTTTTACCGGATTATTAGGCATTCCCTTTAGTGTGTAAGGTTGTGGATTACCACATTTAATTGTATTTAAACAAGGTGGACTCGAGGAAATGTTATTTTAAGACCGATTTTCCCCTAATTTCATCATCTGAGCTATTTTCCGTTCATTGACTTCTTAAAATTTGTCTATGAACATAAGTGGATGGCGATTCGCCCAAAAAAGGTAGAGAAGAACCTTCCCCCATCTACAAATATTAGGTCGAAACCGGTCATTTCTCCGGGCTTATTCTTTCTTGCTTTATCAAGTATAATTTCGTAGCGTTAATTCTAACAACGGACAAGTCATTTTTCCAAGGTTTTCAGGAGAGCCAAAACACGGATTTATTTCTCATTGGAATCAATGAACCTGTTGGCTAAATCGTGAACTATGCGTTTTCTGTTGGTAATAGGGTTGAACTACCAACGGAATTCGATTCTCCACAAAATTTACCATCAGAAACAATGCCTAACTCAAAATTGATCAAAAATGACTTGTCCGGTGTTAGAACTAATGCGACGATTTCTTAAGTTATTTCTCTAATTTTTGAGGATATAGGAGAGATAACTGGCTCTCCAAGCGCTTACCAAATAATCCGATATTTTTAGAATTTATTCTTTCTTCCGGATTTTCCAACGATTTTTCTATATTTTTATTATTCTCTTTTAGAAATATTAAAGACATTTTTTTCAGAAAAATGCTCCCTAAACCGCGTAGAGATTCCCAAGATAAAGAAAATGACCATTTGAAAAAATATTCCGATGATTTTTAGTGTCCAAATATAGGAAACTACTTTTAGGCGTCTTCCCTCTTTGTCTATTGAATGTCTGATCGCCTTAAAACCTTCGATTCATCCACCCAAAAAGCCAAGATAAAAAAATTTATTTTCGTCTGATGTTTCAGCTAAAACGTCAGCGGATTGAAACGGTAGTTCATCAATCCTTTTTTTTCTAAAATAAGCTCAACGTATAAAGAAAAGGATGAATTATTTATATCAGAAGAACAATCAGCTAACCTTATAAAACTCCGGCATTAGAAGGAAAAGGAATATTTATTTTTCTTATAAATGGAGTCATATCCAAACGAATGATTTATGAGATTCAATTTTTCCTCCCTTTTCATGCGACAATCTCCAGTTGTTTATATTTTTAGTTCCCGAAACACGGTGGATGCTGTTTTGCATTTCAATCTCAAACTTCTTCAATCATCTTTCGAATTTAAGGGATCATTTTGAGAAAGGGAGGGCGAAAAATCGTTGGAGGTGAGTGAAAAATAAGAAGAAAGAGGGAGAGAAAAATAAGGTTTTTGAGTTAATTAACATTTAAATGCCTCCCTGGCGCACCCTTATTGTCTTCATTGTTGAAACAAGCCCCCCTTGACTCATAATCTAGTTTGCTAATGTAAGAAGATCGGCTCCTCTCTCGCATGTGTTAACATCGTTGCCTCAAGGGTTTACGTCATAATCTCGCCCTTTTAATTGCAAACTATCAGTTTCCTAGGCGACCAAGTTTAGTTTCATTTTAAAACTTCACAAACAATAAATTGCTAAACAACCGCTGAGGTGGATGGAGAAGGAGGGATAAGGCGGCCCTTCTAGCTCTTTCAAAAATGATCCGATTTTAATTTTGAAAACTGATTTCTTCATTTTTTGGAAAATCGAAATTCGCTATCGCCATTTTTCTTAGCTTTCATTTTTTTAAAGAGAAGAACTGATAAAAGGGCCATGAAAAAATATCTTCACTTTCGCCCCTAAAATTACAGTGGCTCACAGTCAAAATGATGCAAACGAAAATTTATACTTCTGTTGCTAGCTACTTTCAATTTGTTAAAATTTAAATGCTAATGCATATGAAGGCTTAGATTCATTGCAGACATTAAATTTATATAGTCTAATAAACTCCACAACATCATTTTGCCTTCATATGCATTAGCATTTAAATTTTAACAAATTGAATGTAGCTAGCAACCGAAGTATAAATTTTCGATTGCATCATTTTGACTGTGAGCCACTGTACTTTCCTATATTTGAGGACTAAAAATCGTCGGAAAATTTTTTACAAAAGCTAGTTCTCGTTATTTTGGAAATGCTTATACGGTCTTGGGAGCAGTTTTTCCGAAAAAATTTTCCTTTCGAAAATAGAAATTTTATTTTTCGACTAAAACATTTTTTCCAAAAAAAAACGTCAGCCATTTTGTAGGCTTTGATGAGCTCTTTCTAAAAATATTATATAAGAAAATCCGATGAATAGTTTCGGCGGAATCCTTTTACAAAGATTCGGCGGAAAATGCCGGAGGAATAAAAGAAAAACAAAAAATCGGATAATTTATTTATGTATGAAAAAAAACGTGCATTACTATCGGGAGTCATCCAATTATCATTATTTGCATTGTTGAAAAACGAAGGTAATTAAGAAAGCCATTTAGGGACGCTGTTTTCATTATCTAAACCTAATTCAGGCCATCCTTTGAATAAGAACTACTTAATTTATATGTAATTCCATTTCTGGGAGGATAGTACCCAGTTTGAAATTACATACGATTAATTCACGGAGTTGGCTGTGGAACGGTGTCATATTCCGGATGAGAGTCGGGGATGGAAAAAAAAGTCTCCTAAGCCCCTTAGGCGCTTCAAAAACTTCACAATAAACCGCCTAAAAAAGATTAGTATTTTAAATCTTTTTCTTTTAAATTTTATAATAAATTGAATGTTTTTTGTTTTCTAACATGGGTCCCATTACTCTTAGTTTTCAGCGAGGGAAAATGTGGGCGATCCGTCGGGAACGATTTAAAACAGTTTTGCCTGGATCGTATCTAAATCCGAAAAAGATAAATGTTGAAAAGTAAGAAGAAAACATGGATTTTCTTGTTATCCCATTTTTTATCAATATAAAACATACAACGAATTTTTAAATTCGTAGATCCCAGGGTTCGTCACTTAGTTTGCAGGCTTCAATATTTGAGGCGCTCCGGGTACGAAGGGCGTACTCAACAAAACGTAGTTTCGAGATATTCGCATTTTAAAGTTTTATGTTACGGGCGAACTCAACAGAAAAGTCATGCCCTGGAATGAGAAAAGGAGTGGGGGTTGTGGACTAGGATGTGGAGTTCACCCTTCGTACCCGCTCGGATATCGCAGTTAGAGCTTTGCCGCATATCGGTTTTTACGTATTTAAAGGGGAAAAAAGGGCGAACTCAACATAAAAATTATATGGGTGTATTCACCAAGAGGTCTAGAATCTGAAAATGAAAAAAAAAATTTTGTCCGATGTTGAGTTCGCCCTTCGTACCCGGAGCGCCTCATTTGTATAGCACCGCTGCCACAAGCGGTCATTAAGCAGTAGTCAGAATTATTAGAAAAAATAGGAAGGATGTTGGAGGAAGGATGCAACATTTTATCGAAAGTAAACTCGCTACTAACTCGAATTTTTGTATTTTCCTCTTTAAAAATTAATTTTCCTTCTCGCCGGCCTGCATTTTCCAAATCAATCGAGGCCATAAAGTGGCTTTACGATAAAGCCGACAGTTAAGTCAGTGCATATTTTATAAAGCGTTGGATCATAATCAACTGAGATGGTAGGGGTTCGGTATTAGGTTTAACTTCTTCAAAGTTACCCCGGGAATATTTTAGAAGCGCCTAAGCCTTAGGCCCCACCATCGATGTATATAAAAGACCTGGATCGCTCGTCGAGGGTCTGGCCTCTACTCGAAATTGTTTCCACCTATCGGTTGAAGTGGTACAACTGTGCTTGTGAGGGGCCGTTACCGGTGGCGCTATCGATCGTCCAAACTCAAAGCTGTTTCCATGGCAACGAGAAAAACACACACAGACACGAAGACACACGGACACAGACACAGACACAGACACACACACCGTCTGGCGGGAAGTGACCCTTATCTTGGTCAACAAGAGAGCGCCTCGGTCGACTTGATCCGCAGCCCCCAGTGTACCAACATTACAACACTGGGCACAATTCCAACCACTCGGCGAGCGATCCAGGTCTTTTATATACATCGATGGGCCCCACTGAGTAAGTTATGAGTTCGACCGTCTGAGAACCTTCAGAAGGAAAAGGTTCAAAAAAAGACGGTTATTGTAAATAATTCAAAATGGCGTATATAAAGAAGTTTACGAGCTGATCCAATTTTCCCCCTCCTAAAAACAAGTTTGTCTAGCCTTTTTACTCTTCAGATATCCAAACAGTTAGCCGACACTAAAAGTCTTTTATGCTCGCAAACATTTTGGCTAAAACGATTTTTCTTCAAAATTTTTACCAAAAACATTCCCATTTTTATAGACGCTATAAGGATGAAAGTGCTCCATTCTTTAACGTCGCTACACTCGGATTTGGAGTAGAAATAAATCTTTTGTGCTATCGAATATCGGATTTAAAAACTTTTTCCTTCAGTATCCAATTACCAAGATATCTCCATTTTCAAATTTATCTCCATACTATTTATTTCTTTTAAAAAACTTACAATTTACTAATTGGGTCACAAAGTTTTAAACAAAAAGTTTTTAAACTATAAAAATATTTTCCTTGATTTTTAAACTTTTCAAACTTTAAACTTATCAAAATTAAAAAATTAAGAAAAAAAAATATTGATTTAATTTTTTTTATTTGGCAAATAAATGGAGTATTGGAACCCCTTGATAACAATATTTTATCAAGAAAATGTCTCCAAGGTAGATTTATGGCTTTTGGAACGTTGGATCGTAATTAAACGGTTTGATTTATTTTACCCTCACGAATGGTTATATTCATATTTACAACCTAAAATTTTCAGTTATAATAGTTTTCATTTTTCTTTGAAAGGCTTCCATTAAACGAGGAGAGTGGGGAAATTTTAATTACAAACGCCTGTGAGGTAATTGAAGAATCACATATACAAAATATTAAAATTGCTACTGGAGAGGCTCAGAATCCATTTTCTATTTTAAAATCTCTTTGAAGTACTACTTTGGAGATGCCCCGATAGGAAAAGAAGGAATAAGTTAGGAGGGGGGTGTTTTTTAGGAGGGGGATGTTTTTAGGAGGGGGAAGTATGATTTTAAATTTTTTTAAAGCTTATTTCAAGTTTTTTTGCGGAGGGATGTTCGTCTTTACCGTATTGAACTTCTTACATTTCTCCCTACTATAAAAAGAATTAATAAATAATCAGAACCTACAGGGTCTTTCAGCCCCGAAAAACCCGTCAAGGAGGGTAAAACAATAATTTCTTTTAGGATGTTAAAAAAGAAAAAAGGGGTTGAAAAACGTGACTGAAAGTCTGGGCTAAAAATGTATCGTTCCCATCCTTTCAAAGTTGATACATGAGTTTTCTTTCTTTTTCTTACGTTCCACCTTTTTTTACCCTTCCCACCGAGTCATTTTTAAATATTTAGCTCAAGTTGGAATTTTTTTTTCCTTTTTCCCTTTCTTTTCTCTTCATGAAACACCTCAGACAAATCTTCTTTTTTTAAAAGAAAATGAAGAAAAAAGACAAACTTGAAAATAAACTTTTGCCATAAGAAAAAAAGCACTTCTTGGCAAATTTTTTAAGATATTTTTTTTTCAATTCTTCCTGTAATTTAAATTTTCAAGGTTAGAAAAATATTTTGATCAAAAATCTGTGGCACTCTTCCGCCTAAGCTCTCCGGCTGGGACGTTTCCCAAAGAAGAAAACTCACGCCCTTTAAAATGAGATGTTAATATTCCCTCTTCATTGTATAATTAAATGTCTGGGCTAAAGAAAATTAATTTGTAAATATGCTAACGTATTCAAAAACTTTAATAAGATTTTTTTTTCCTCCTCGGAGTTTATCACCTCTATTCTAAAAAAAGAAGAAATCGTAAATTTTTCATAGGTTTCGGCCCCACTCCCCTCAAATAAATCAAACGAGCAATTTTTTTACGGTCTAAAATTCGTTTCAGAAGCAATATCATGAATAATAAGCGATAAACAAATTTTCTTTATCAACCACTCTTAATTTAAAATGGTTTATTGAGATATTCCGTTCCAAAGTACTGGTTTGAAGAGCTTCCAACGAAAACTTCCTTAAAGAGAAGTAACAATATAGGAGGGGAAGTATATGGGAGGGGAAGTATAACAGAGGGGGAAGTATATAGGAGGGGAAGTATAACGGAGGGAGGGAAAGTTTTCGGATGCTTTCTGCCCCAACTCAAAATAGGCCAAAGAAAATATGCCACCTGGTTACCTCCTAAGAAGTACTTGAGAAAGGAAGGTGAAATATTCCATCGATTCTCAAGTTCTTTGAGGTTCAAAGTACATAAAAACATTGTGTCTAACCGTTATTTTTTTTTAGCTCAATCAGTTTTGATCCTTCCTCATCGTTTCACCCTTCAAGAAAAGTGCGAGCGGGCAACAAAACAAACAATTTGCCGTTTGAAAGGTTGGCGATAATGGGAAGGCCTTCGAAAAGAGGATCCTTTTCATTATTCAGGAAGGGCGGCATACAACAGGTACCATCAAACAACCATTTCCTCAGCCATCCTGCCCCCTAAAACCTCACACCCAAAATCCATTCCCCAACGTACTTAACCTTTCGCGACATTTCGACCACAAAAACCGCATCTGGAGGAATTTTCGTCTAAATATTTTAACGGGTGTTTTTCCCTTTTTCTTTCCAGATGCATTGTTCTCCGAAGGCTTTTCTATATTGAAAGTAAATAGGAAGGACGTTTTCTTCCCTCTTTCAATTCTACACTGCTACACAATTCCTTTTCCATTAACTCTCTCGGAGGCCTTTCATTTAGTGAATTATTGGTCGGATGGAAAAGGCGGGAGGGAAAAGCCCGGATACCGGACTCAAGACATGTTTAAACCCCTTCAAAGGGGGTGGAACATCTGCCCGAGAAATTGAAAACAGCTTCCTCCCTTTTCTCTCAAAGTCTTAAGTTTCAAAATATTTCTAAACAAAAACCCCCATTCAAAAAACGCCTCTTTAAATTAATTACTTCTTTATTTAACGTTCTAAATGTTCATTTTGATTAATTAACAAAAAAAAACTTAAAAGGAAAATTAGGCTTAACCAGACCCCTTTTCCCATATCAAATTAATCATGTTATTACTTACCTAAAAAAAGGTTCGTTAAGCTAATTATTAATTTTTAAAAAGTTTAAATTACTCTTTTGAACGGTTTCAACTTTTAGATTTTTTTCAAAGGATTATTACAGTAATAACCGGGGAGGGGGGGTTGAAAAAATTCGCAGTCGGTTTATCAAGAAAGGAGTCTAATCCGCCATTTTGCTTTGGCCTCCTTCTGGGTTTCGTCTATGAAATATTCAACGAGCGTCGCCCCCCTCTTTCCACGTATACCGAAGGGAATTCCCAAAGTTGTTTTCTTTTCTTTCATTTTTTTTTTCTTTTCTTTTTCTTCTTAAAAGGCGGGCAGAGGTGTGGGATCTTGTTGTCAGTTTTGATGTGTGTAAGGCGAGGAAAACGTTCAGCTGAAAGGACGATGGGATTTTTCAAGAGTTGGAACAAAGGGGAGAATGGCAGACATTTTTTAAAATACGTTTTTAACATACGTCAAATGTTCCGAGAAATATTTAAACAATGGATTATCAATAGAACGAACTCGATATTTTGAACAAAACCGTCAGTTTCCACATTTTGATCAAAAATTGAGCTATCGTCATTTATTGCATATCTTCTAATTTTTTTTCTACAAAGGCTAAATTTTTCAAAAAGAAAGATATTGTGATACCCACGGTTGACGATTTTTAAAAACGTATATTTTGCGGTACACGCCGCAAGGTCAATATAAGTGCTTGGTCGTTTAGACCCTATTTTTCATCGAGAATGTTCAGCCTTTGTGATGCCAAAACTTTCTTTAAAAGAAAGATATTGTAATACCCTTGGTGGACGGTTTTTGGAGACGGATCTTGACCCGTGAAATCAAATTTACGAGTTAAGCTTATTTTTGCCCTTTTTTCTAACTGAAACATTCCATGTTCACCTAAATACTTTATCATTCTGATGCCAAAGTTTTCTCAACAATAAAAATATTGATATTCTAATTTTTATTGCTTATGTATTCCGCAAGGAGCTTGATTTTACTAATAACCAATAATGGAGGAAGAATGACTGTGATAACGGGTATCTCACGACGCGTTTCGGCTGAAAGCCTCGTCAGGTGAGCTATTCCCTCTATCACAATCATTCTTCTTTTCACTGTGAACCCTATCTCCGAGAGGTTTAGTAGACATAGCGGGAAGCTGGAAACAAACCGTTTCCCGGAAGCTCACCGCCGCCACCTCCAAGAGATAGAGCCACTCATGGCTGTCATGGCACTACCTTTTTGATATTCTAATTTTTATTGCGTATACAGGGTGTCCGGAAACACATGGCAAGCGTCTGGGAGAGCGTTAAAAAGTGGTTTTACGAAAAAAAGTTAAATGTAAACCCCCCTTAATTTAAATCAAAGAATTTGATGGTGTAGTTAAGGTGAAAGGTGATTTGGAGCTTGGACAAAGACAGCGATATGTGTGCGAGAGAGAGAGAAAACCGAAATTTTGGGCAGTTCTCTCTCTCAAATTGGTCCGATTTGATTTTTTCAAATTGGAATGTACTCAGTGGTACAGTACAAATTCGGAATCTAAAAAAAATTTTTTTTTTGCCGCCAAAATCAAAATTTTGAGCCAAAATTTTTAAATTTTGCAAAATTTGAAAAAGTGGTCAACAGCCCAGAATCGTTAAAAAATCCTGAATCCAACGACGTTAGTATTATAAAGATCGGATAAAAAATGGCGTCCGAAACGCGAAAATGCGAATTTCCGTTTGATGTTCGCCGCCCGTCTACGTCAGCGTTGGGTGAAATTTTGATGTTTCTTTCGATATTCAGTCTTTCTCTGCCGAATCCTTGGTTTTTATTTTTTTAACACAAATTTCTTTAGCCGGTGAAGAAGAATGTAACGAGGGCGATTTTTGAATTTCGAAAAAATGGCGGAGATATGTCTGTTTGAAATTTTAAAAACTTTGCTGCGGCCGAACCGTTAATCCGATTTTCACCAAATTTTCACCAATTACTCCTTATATTTTTTAAGAATTTTTGGCGTAAAAAAAAATAAATAAAAAAAAAAATAAATAAATAAATAAAAAAATCCCTAGGCCAAAGAGCCCATGATTTCTACCTTGACACTTTTAAAATTTTTCGAAAAAAAACCGGAAAATTTTTCGAAAAAAAAAGTATGACAAAAAAACTTGGAAAATTTCCAAAAAAAGGAACTTAAAAAATTTTTCAAAAAAAAAGGAAAACCCGGAAAATTTTTCGAAAAAAAAATTCGGAAAATTTTTGGGAAAAACAAACTTGGAAAATTCTCTTTTATACTTTCCCTCAAAAAAATTATACGGTTTTTTTGGAAAAAAAAAAGAAAAACTGCAAATTTAAAAAAAAAAAATAGGAAGGAGTGTGATTATTATTTTATTTTTTATTTCTATATACATAGTTACATACTGTATAATTTTTTATTGCTGTATATTATATTTTTTTCTTTTCATAAAGAAATATTTCTGAATTTTTAATTATTAATTAATTTATTTTCATTAGTTTGCATTTTTCCCCTAACAACGAATAGTATGTGGTGAAAATATGAGGTGAAGAGTGAGGAAGAATGCAAATAATGAATAATCAACTGAGTCCCATGAAATTCAATGTAAAAGATTAACGGGTACGGGGAATAACCGACTTAGTCCACAGAGAGCGGGAAAAAACCAACTTTGTCCAAATTCTCCTTCCATTCTTATTCCCTCCATATTGTTTATTTACGTGTGCGTAGCTGTTCTTGAAAACTTGTTGATTAGTTTATTTCTTAGTGATTATCAGTTTATTTTCAATAATGAGTGACTATGATAGTGTTAGTGATGAGGAAACTTCGGTGAATTTTACGGGACAAACTAAAAAAAGGAAAAAAACGGTTATTTACCTATATTATATAAACCCATTTTTTCATTAAAATTTTGATTTAATTTTTGTGATAAATCGAAAAAAAAAAATTAAAATTTAAGAATGTTTCAAAAGGGATACCTTTTCAAGGTAATTTGAACGGGGAAAATCCAACTAAGTCCACAATTTTTTTTTTCAAAAAATTTAGTGTAGCTTCAAATTAGCATAATTTTTTAGTTTATAGAGTAAAAATCCACGGTCAAAGGTTCATGAACCGATAAAACTAAACAATTAAAAAAAATGATCATTTGAATAAAAATTATGAAATAACCAACTTGTTTTTTTCAATTTCTGGAAACATAGACCTTTGGACAAAGTTGGTTTTTCCCCAAAGGTCTTCATTATTGTTTTTAGAAAAATAATTCGATGGGGGGATATTTTTGTAAGACAGGCAATAAATTAGAACGTTTACATTGTTTATTCCTCAAGTCTTCCAAAATGACTCCGCCCCTCGGAAAATCTTTTGATCCTTCGGGACACGATTACGATCGATCTAATCATACGATTTTCTTATGTCATAGGTTTTTGGAATCGGGGAATCGTGAGCTATAATTTGTATACCGGCGATTTTCGAAAAAAGGCCGAGAAAAAAAGATAGATTTCGGATTTTCCGGATGGAAAATTTTTTGGAAAATCGGCATGCCTAACTCTTATTCATTTTTGGATTTTAAAACGAAAACCGTTTTCAAAATTATTTTCATGGACATGGAGGGTAAAACTAAAATTTGTATTTAATGGCTTATTAATTTTAGTATTATTGTTATCGCTTGAATACTTGCTTTCATGCAAACTACCTGTGTTGAAATCACATTCTATATCTCTAAATATCTAGAAAAAAAAATACTAGGGTAGGCAGAGAAAGACCGAATATCGAATGAAATGAAAAATTCCCCCCACCGCTGACGTAGACGGGCGGCGAACATCAAACGGAAATTCGCATTTTCGCGTTTCGGACGCCATTTTTTATCCGATCTTTATAATACTAACGTCGTTGGATTCAGGATTTTTTAACGATTCTGGGCTGTTGACCACTTTTTCAAATTTTGCAAAATTTAAAAATTTTGGCTCAAAATTTTGATTTTGGCGGCAAAAAAATTTTTTTTTTTTAGATTCCGAATTTTGTGCTGTACCACTGAGTACATTCCAATTTGAAAAAATCAAATCGGACCAATTTTAGAAGCGTGAGAACTGCCCAAAATTTCGGTTTTCTCTCTCCCTCGCACTCGTATCTTCTGTCTAACACAGAGTTGCCACACTTGTAGTCCCCTTTCACCTTAAAATCCGCCTGGATATACAGGGTGTCTCAGACACAACCTAACTTCGTTATTTCAAATGAGAACCCCTATTTTTTATTTCAGATTCGTAATCTACGCAAAATTTCAAGTAGATTTGAGTACTCATATGACGATTTTGGACAACTTTTAAAAAATGTCAAAATTTAGCGTTTTTTGCGCTAAAATCCGTTAAAATTGACCTAGGAGACTCGTTTTTTTTTAATTCCACTTATTTTTTCCCGAAGAATCCAACTGTCTCAAATTTGAGCATCTTCGCATTCTGCATCACGAGATTTCGTCGCTAATGGCCTTTTTTCAAGTTTAACTCCAAATTCCATACTTCAAAAATGGAAATTAGCGATTTGTTGACGGAATTTTAATTTTTGATGCATAAACACAAAAGACGCTGTAGCTCTTTCAAAATTTGTGGTCCGAAAGAAAAATTCCTTTCAACAAGTGCTAATTTTCATTTCTGAACTAAAAATTTGGGTTCTAACTTGAAAAATGGCCATTAGCGACGAAATCTCGTGATGCAGAATGCGAAGATGCTCAAATTTGAGACAGTTGGATTCTTCGGGAAAAAATAAGTGGAATTAAAAAAAAAAACAAGTCTCCTAGGTCAATTTTAACGGATTTTAGCGCAAAAAACGCTAAATTTTGACATTTTTTAAAAGTTGTCCAAAATCGTCATATGAGTACTCAAATCTACTTGAAATTTTGCGTAGATTACGAATCTGAAATAAAAAATAGGGGTTCTCATTTGAAATAACGAAGTTAGGTTGTGTCTGAGACACCCTGTATATCCAGGCGGATTTTAAACTACACCATCAAATTCTTTGATTTAAATTAAGGGGGGTTTACATTTAACTTTTTTTCGTAAAACCACTTTTTAACGCTCTCCCAGACGCTTGCCATGTGTTTCCGGACAACCTGTATATTTCGCAAGGAGCTTGATTTTACTAAGCAATAACCAATATTACAATATTACCCTCCGTAGACAGTTTTTGTAAACTGATCTTCTAGACCCCGTAAGATCAAGTTTACCAACTATGACCAATCAAGTTTGATTTTTCCCCCTTTTTTTTTGCCGAGAATGTTTCATATTCCTCGAAATATATCTTTTTTGGTGCCAAAATCTTCTCAAGAAGAAAAATATTGTAATACCCTCGACGCTTTTTAAAAACGTTTATTTTATTCCTCCTAAGATCCATATTACTACTTTAGGTTGATTGTTCACCCTTTTCAACAGAAATCTGATGAATTTCAGCTCAATTTTTAGCTTTTTTCTAGGGAAATCTACCACTTTTCAGAGGGAATCCGTGATATCAATTTGATAGTTATTGGATTTTTTTAACTTAAGATCATTTTTGGCGATTATGGGAATTATTATGACCGTTGGGAAACAATTTTTCAGTCTCAACGTTTAAGGGGATTTTCAAGGGGTGTTTATTATCTATACCCTCAAGCAATTTGGTTTTGCGGGTTATGTGGGAAGCCTAATACCCCTCCGACCCCCTCAAATGGCGAAATCGGTTGTTTTCACTTCGGTCTGAAATCAATTTATTTTCATCCATTCACTGCTTGATTCTGTTTGTCCGCCCTAATGAGATTCTTCCCAGCCGTCATTAATGAGATCCTAACAAGGGGTTGCCGTATAAAAGTTTTGTTCTGCTCGAATTCCGTCCTCAAAAAAAAAAAAAAGTACTAAAAAATCGCTAAAAGCGTATGATTTAAACGGATACTGAATAGATAGCTTTAATTGAATCCTCGGGAAAATAAAATTTTTAATCAAACGCTCTCATTGATTCCGGCGAAGCTTAAATTAAAAAAAATATTTGCCTCCCTTTTTTTCGGGAGGGGAGAGGGCTTAAAAGTTTACGGTTATTTGCTTCCGACATCCGACAGCCGGATAAAATCGAACCCGACAAAAAAAGTTTCGATAACCAAGAAAACGCGATAGCTCAAAGCGACGATCTTTTCTCAACAAGCGCCCACACATTTTCTCTCGTTATGTCCTCCGGATTAGCATTTTAATAGGTAAAACGTCGGAGGCGAGGTTTAGTATTAGTATTCAGTGGTTGTGCCAGATAGTAAACGAGACAGCGAGTTCCAAACCCCTCCCTCTTCCTCTTACAACCCCTATAACCGCCACCATACTTTGCCACAGTACCCAAAAAACCATTGTAGAAATCCCGCGAGCTTTCAAATGGACAAGCATTCTTATCTATACCCAGGGAAAAAAAAGTCTTTATTCCAGGGATTATTTACTCAAAAAATTTTATTCGTTCATATCCCACTTCTGATGGGCTTTCGCTCATTCGTGGATGATTAAAAAAATTAATTTTTTGCGGTTTAAGGTAGAAAAAATGTAAAAGTTTAACGCCAGCTTACAATAATGGCAGAAGCGTGTTTGATGTAAGGCACTGATTGTACACTTCCCATGGCTGTTGCAAACTTGCTTCCTTCTCCGAACCCCCTTTTCTAACTTACAAGCTCATAATTAGATTTCACAAACAGATCCAGGAACGTATAACAAATTAACAACGACTCAGATTAGTCCTACGACCTATAAAACAGGCTAGAAAGGGTCGGAATCGAGCGGGAGGGGTGTTAATTAATAAAATTAGACTTTCTGTCACGTTTTCTATAGAAGGCCTCAAAAATTAGATTTTGGAGTATTTTTAAGACAATGAAATGAGTTTTTCTTAAATCGTGAACTGTGGGTGTCTTAAGAAAACCAGAAAAGAAAAATTCGTCGCGTTAGTTCTAACACCGGATAAGTCATTTTTTATTTTTGAGTTAGGCATTGTTTCTGATGGTAAATTTTGTGGAGAATTGAATTCCGTTGGTAGTTTAACCGTATTACCAACAGAAAACGCATAGTTTACGATTTAGCCAACAGGTGCATTGATTCCAATGAGAAATAAATCCGTATTTTGGCTCTCCTGAAAACCTTGGAAAAATGACTTGCCCGGTGTTAGAACTAACGCGACGAATTGCTGTAAATCACTTCATAAAATTAGTTTCATTGATCTTCACACAGCGCTCAAATCGCAGTTTTTTAAGAGCTGCAATGTTTGTCCGTCTGAAAAATGAATTTTAGAGCTAGGCCTATTTAAATACGTTATAATATTTTTGAGCTCTCTTTTTGTATTAAGAGCAGCTATAAAAGGGAAATTTTGGTCGTGAATAACCTTGTGATATTAGTTTCTGTGACCTTCACACAGCGCTCAAATCGCCAACGCTTGCCCGTCAGAAAAATGAGTGTCTAGAGTTGGGGCTATTTATACAACCAGATTCCTTTAGAGCAAGCTGAAAAAATTAACCTCAAAACACTTCTATTTTGTATGCATTTTTCTTTTCTTCACACAGAGCTAAAATCGCTATTTTTTAAGGGCTGCAATGTTCGCCCGTCTGAAAAAATGAATTTCTAGAGCTAGGCCTATTTTTAATACGTTATAATACTTTAAAGCTCTCATTTTGTATTAAGAGCAGCTATAAAAGGGAAATTTTTGTCGTGAATAACTTCGCGATATTAGTTTCTTTGACCTTCACACAGCGCTCAAATCGCCAACGCTTTCCCGTCTTAAAAATGAGTGTCTAGAGTTGGGCCTATTTTTACAACCAGATTCCTTTAGAGCAAGTTGAAAAATTGACCTCAAAACACTCCTATTTTGTAAGCTTTTTTCTTTCCTTTTTTTTCTTTTCGATGAATAAGTTATTCCGTATCATTAGAATGCATTATAAGGGAGAAGAAAAAGTGATTTGTCAGCAATCTGTCCTCTTGTAGGTCTCTTTTCCAAGGGAAAAACTTTCCCAGGGTGAAAACGTGACAAATATTCAGAGAGAAAACTCCGTACAGACGAATTTTTACCTTTGTTTTTTTTTTTTTCGACATTACGACCTCACTTTTATATAACCGTTCATTTCACTCAGAAAAGACATTGGAAAACTTGCTAATTAGTTTAAATAAAAAGGATAAGTTCCGAGGTTTTCCTGACAAGTCTACGCAGTTTGCCCAGAGGGGAAAACTTTGATATATCACTCCCGACATAGATATAACTGAGTTAATGAACCTCCTACTTCATTTATCACTCGAATACCATGACAGGTAAGTGATTTTCCTACTTTACAAGACTGATGTTTTTAACGTTATTATTCAAATTACAAAGAAGAAGGGGAAAAAAAGAAAAGTAAATAAATCAACTTTCATTTCTACCGTTGAAGACGAGGTGTTCTAATGAGCAAACTCGAGTCTATTGTTTCACGAAACAATAAACACGCCTGTTTGCAGTCAGAAACCAAAACGCGCCCCTCGCTAATTAGAGATAATCCTGTCTATTTGGCGAGTAGGAATATATAAACTTTTCCTACTTTTATTTATCCTTTCTTTTCATACGGAAAAAAAATCTGAACTGATAAAGCAGGGAACATATCCCACTTCTGATATCAGCGGCCAGCGCTTCCAAAGAATTGTTTAGCTCATAAATGATACTTTTAACAACTTTAGTTCAAAATGTTTGATGCTCCACATGTGCCAACAGCCAAACACCAAAATATCGAGAAAAAAATTAACCATTTTTTATTTTTTATATGAAGTTTAGATACACTATAAAAGCAGCCTTACTTCTAAAGTAACTTTTTTTTTACAAAGGATATCATCGGTGACCAATATTTTTCGTTTCATGCACCACTGAACGCTTCATATGACCTGGAAATTTTCATATTAACTATGAAGTAAGTTTTAATATCTAAAAGATTGAGGTAATTTTTTTCCGAGACATTTTTGGTAAGTACAGCGGTTTTCACCTAATTAGCACTAAATTTTTTCTCATTTTGGCGCTCTGCATTTTAGCTTTGAAAAGAAACCCATTTCAGTTGGTAGCATTGAGATTTTCGGTATTTAAAAGCTGGTATTCTGAGTCCACGCTTTTGGCGAAGAAGTTGAAAAAAATAAAGATCTTCTCACGTAAATGGGGCCAACTGCAAAGACACCTAGAGAGGTATAAAAAAAATTAATTTACATTTGAAATGAGAAGAAAATCTTCTCTTTTTTCCCCTCTTTAGACTCCTAAAATAACAAATTCGCGTCTTTTAAAAAGAAGAATGCTGAAAGGAAGAATAACGATAAGGTCTGAACAATTTTCCCAATTCGAGTATTTGGCCCGAGGGGCAAAAAGGGATTCGAAGGGAGGAGGAGGTGGAAACTATTGGGAAGACAAGCTTGTGGTAGCTGGCCTGGAACGATCTGGATTACGGAGCTCTCGGGTATAATAAGACAGGATCTTCCAATCTGTGACTTCGGAAATACAAGCTCCCTCTCCCAACAGAAAATTAATTTAGATGGTAAAGAGGAAAGATATAACTTCTATCTTTAATATTATTCAATATTTCCTAATCATTAAAAGGTTTTTTTTAATTAAGTTCGTTAAGGTCATTTTTCAAACCTAATTAATACATTCTTGTTTTTCTATTCAAAAATAAAAGCCGGTTAATAAATAGTTTTAAGGGGAAGAAGAAAAAGCGGTCTTGGGGGTGTTGAAGAAAAGTTTCGAAGCCCAACCTCTTTCGTGTTTCACTTTATAATTAATTTTTAATTAATAAAAGTTTGAAAGTGGTCTAAGAAAAAGGGGTTGGGGACAATAATCTCGAATTGACTTCTTTCTGTCCAGTATTGTTTCAAACTCCCCCTTAAAAAAAATAAAGCCTTAATTATAAACATGTCTAAAAACTTGAAATTTAATAACGCTCCAGGAAGGATGTTTGGTCTTAAAGTTTAATTTTGATTTAATTATAAACGCTGTGCAAACAATAAATATTTGAAGCGTCTTTCCCTTTCGGATTTTTTTAATTTTCAAAATTATTGTTTGCTTATCTTGTTCTAATGGAAGACAATGGATGCGGTTTAGGTATTCAAGTATTCTAGCAATGAGAAAGGTATTCAATTAACAATGTTATCTCCTTCGATATTAAATTTCATAATCGAGAACCGAACCGACATAATCAACAGGTATTCTGCCGATTTATCTGAAAATTTATAATTTTTATTTTAAAAAAAAGTGCTTGTTTGAAGAGCTTCCAACGAAAACTTCCTAAAGAGAAGAGTAACCATATAGGAGGGGGAAGTATAACGGAGGGGGAAGTATATGGGAGGGGAAGTTTAACAGAGGGGGAAGCATAAGTCAGGGGAAGTATAACAGACGGGGAAGTATAACGGAGGGGGAAGTATAAGGGAAAGAAGTATAACGAAGGGAGGGAAAGTATACAGGGGGTGGGGGAAGTTTTTTTTTTGTTTTGAAAAATTTTCCAAGTTTTCTTTTTTAAATTTGCACTTTTTATTTATTTATTTTTAATTTATTTATTTTATTTTTTTATTATTTTTTTTTTTGACAAATTTTTTAAGTTATTTTTTTGAAAATTTTATTAAGTATCCAGGTAGAAATAATAACGGAGGGGGAAGTATAAGGGAACGAAAGTATAACGAAGGGAGGGAAAGTATAAAGGAGGGGAAGAATAAGGAAGGGGGAAGTTGTTTTTTTTCCAAAAAATTTTCCGGGTTTTCCTTTTTTTTCGAAAAATTTTTTAAGTGTCAAGGTAGAAATAATGGGCTCTTTGCCCTACGGATGTGCCTCTCGTAATGGGTAGAAGTAAGAAATTTCTCCCTACTAAAAAAATTTTTTTTAAAAAGTGGCTAATTTTTTTACACCGAAAAATATTAGGAGTAATTGGTGAAAATTTGGTGAAAATCGGTTGACTCCAGATTCTAAAATTTCATGTCAAAACGCCCTTAAATTTCCCACCGGGTCTTAAAATGCTACTAAACCAATGGTCCCTATCGATTAAAACTTAGCTTCTGATATCATCGGAACACCAGCCGATGACGTGTTAGAATCGGAATAGAAAATGCATAAACGTTAATTGTCGATCTCGTCCTAGACTTCCTCCGCAGTTCGAATTCCGTTCGACGACTCCGAGGGAAATAACCCACGGAGACATTGCCTAAGGACATGCGAAGGAAATTAATTCAAAGTTAGGGTGGCGGCCTCCTCCGGTATTGATCTAGCAATCACCGTTATTCGCTTTACGCCACCAATTGCCATGTAAACTACTTGCGGAGTATAATCGAATCCCGAAGGCTAAATGCTTTAGCCCAAAGGATAATCAAACGTCACATTGACAAGTTCAAAAATTTTTTGAAAAATTGATTCAAGTATCTTTAATTATGGTGAATTAAGGCTATTCAAAGAGATAGTCATTAGTTATTAAGAATGTCATGTCTGGAAGGGAGCGTGTAAGGTAAGACAATAGGCGTAATGAAGCTTAGCAAGGGACCAGCGGCTAACACAAATAGAATGTGCTCGCTCTGCTGACAAAGCTACGTCTCCCCTTTGTTCAACAACACAAATTGGTAAACATAGCCCTCAATTACATGCCTCACACAACTACCAAGGACCTCCTCTACAAAAGGCCGTCATGAAAATCTACCCACGGCCTTCTTCCTCGGGCATTTACGTCTGACCTAATTAGAATGCGAGAATGAATTTTCTGGCAAACTTTATTTGATTTCAAATTTCATATGAACTTCATTGAAAAGGGAATTTTTTAAAAATAAAAATAGCCCATGAATATAATGAACCTAAACGATTAGCCCTCATATAAAAATAAAAGGGCTGGAAGGTTTAACAGAAAACAAGGAAAAAATGTTAAAAATCCTTTTTCATCTCTTTCACTCCTTTTCATTTTTTTTAAACAGAATTTTTCTTAATAAAAATACGAATTCCCCATTTCTTTTTTTCATCTATACAAATTCTTCTATTGATTTTAACCTACTTAATTACCTGGTCCGTAGCCTTGGTAACCTTTGTATATTTTAGCACAGAAAGTTGAAAAAGAAATTCACATTTTTTTAAACAGAGAAGCTTCTCACGAAAACAATAAAGTACCTGCGGAACAATGAACGTGGATTAAACGGGAACAATGAAAATGGGGGGAGGGTAAATTTTGGCAGTTTTTCTCAAGAAAGAAGTGACGGAGGATCTTTTTAAGGTTGGATGTATGAATGAAAAGCGGAAGGGTAGGCAGTTTTGCTGACCCGCACGACTGCACTGTGTTTCTGAAGTGTTGGATCCGTCCGTTGATGGACTATCTGTGGGGAGAAAAACTACCTAATAAGCGTGCGGATCTCCTTAGAGGTCCTGGGGAAAGCGCCAACAACACAGTCTTGTTAACTTTGACCCCAGCGCGTTCGGGGCTGAGGGGCAATGAGAGGGCCCACTAAGGGGTCAGGAATGACACCCATTGACCATGAGCCCTATTGTCGCATTTCCAGGAGTGTGAAGAGAGAAGAGCATCAAATGTAAGCTCTACTACTTCGATGGTTATTATAACAGTCCGTCTGCTGACCGGACACAGTAAACTCTGTAAACACCTTCAAAGCATAGGAGTGACCAAGGGCATTGCTTCTGCTTGGAGGAGGAAACATTGAAGCACGTCCTCTGTTACACACCCTAGTACGGCTTCATGGCCTTTAAGGAGGAAAAACCAAGAACATTGAGTTACACAAGACCACCAGCCTCTGGGGGACAATTAACAGCCTGGGGCTCAACGGGGGAGCTCTGATTCAGAAAGAATGGCGCGGGGTCCACGTGTACATCATTGAAAATGCCATTGAAAAGTTTACAAAAATTTACCATTTTCTTGTTTTTAATTAAATACTTAATGTTTAATTTTACACCTTCATCTTCTTTAATTTAACTCAGCTTTCTTAACTATGCAATTAGAGAATTTAAATTGTAAAATAGATTACTTCTTTTTCAGGCAACTTCTTGAATGTAAAAGGTCCCTTTTTTTAAACAAGTTTTTTAAAGATATCCATTTTTCTGCTGTTGTACTCTATAGGGCAGTTTGTTTTCTAATCTAAATCGTTCTTTTTTCTTTATGAGGGCCACCTCAATTTATTAATTTATTTAAAAATTCAATCATTAAACATTCAACGTGTATCGTCGCTCGACGTCGCCCTGCAAACATGAGAGGATGAACGCTTAGTTAAACATGTGTACTTACATCACGGCCTCATCAATCGATTTATACGGTGTTTGATGTATGTTTGACGTAACTGTAGAATATCCAAAAACAAAAAGGGCTTTAAAATTATTTCTTCGAGGAAAAAATAAATAGAAGTTGTAAGCTGACGTTTTAGTATTCGACGTTCACCCTGACCTCTTTCTTTTTGTCTGACACGAATCCGATAACGCTTGCAAGGAAATGGTAAAAGAGAGCCGTATCACATTCTACACCTCCAATCTTCCAAGTGGAGGGATAAAGTGCCCCTTTTTACAACGCGGCCTCCTTCAATTTTATAGGGAAGACCGCTTTATTAAACCACGTCGAAACGTTAAATTCTCTATTTAAAAATGAGGTGTGTAAAGTTTACCCGAGAGGTTTTTATCGAAATAGGCGATATGGTGATCCCGATGGTTTAATATAAAAGGAGGTTGAGTATATGTTATGTAGAAAAGGAAGGTGGATATCTCTTTGAAACAACGTGACCATGCAAGTATTACAAGGATCGCTCGTCTTATCTGACAATATTGAAACAACTAAGTAATTCACTTATACGCTTCCTCCTAAAGACCTCACGGAATACAAATGGTTTTCAAACTCTACAATCGGCTAAGGCCTATCAAACTTGTAAAAGTGTTTTCTCCTATCAAAACTAAGCCTTTGGGAAAAGCGCTTTGGATAAGCTTCCAAGTTTGTACGGAATTTTTTTTTATTCAACTTTTCAAAACTAATAAAGTCTGAAATAAACTAAAAATAATGGCGCTGCGGAAGCAGGATCCTAAAGGTAGATTTCTTCTTTTTTTAACGCCTAAAACACCTCATTTTTATTACCACTAAACCCTTTCGAGACCGCAGGCGACTTAAGTTTCCCAGCGGAAACTGCGGGAAGCCTTTCAAAGATATTTAATACCTTCGCTTCCCGTGGCGCTAGCGACGTGCAAAAACTGGCAATCTGTTGGGGAAAAAATGAACTACGTGATGATCGCATCACTCGTCGCTTTCTGTTCTTTGCTGGTCGCTGGGAGAAGTCGGGGAGAAGTGAGGAGAAAAGTGCTGTGCCAGTAGCGCAGAGAATCCGGCGACAGACGCGGTCTCGAAAGGGTTAACCCTCCGCGTTCAGCCAATCGCAGTAGATCCGCAGATCGAACTCCACAGCCTCCGCGGACCTACGCAAAAGACTCGCATCACTCGTCGCTTTCTGTTCTTTGCTGGTCGCTGGGAGAAGTCGGGGAGAAGTGAGAGGAAAAGTGAGGAGAAAAGTGCAGCGCCAGTAGCGCAGAGAATCCGGCGTCAGACGCGGTCTCAAAAGGGTTAACCCTCCGCGTTCAGCCAATCGCAGTAGATCCGCAGATCGAACTCCACAGCCTCCGCGGACCTACGCAAAAGACTTTGACCACACTCCAGGTTGATATTCAGACAATCTTCAAACACGTAGCATTTTGTATTAAAAACTTTTTATGGCTGAACGATTGGAAAATGGGACGATTGTGCCGCACAGATTTGTATAAAAAGTGGGAAATCTCTGTTCCAAACGGGCGCTCGTTACCCCCCCCCCCCCCCCGGCCGAAAGCGTTCCCCTTACTTTTAAGATGTATTACAGATGATAAGGCGAGGTGAATTTAATTGATGTTCGGCCAGAGTTGTTGAGGGGTAGACGAGCGGTTCGTGCCTTCGGGAAAGGTCGTTAGAAGAAGTCCGTGCTCGCCCTTCCAAACCACTTTCAATGGGTTTCCAATGCGCATATCTGCTCCCCAGCCTCCCCCGACAAACTTCCGACACTTCCAATTTATTCTTTATCCTTCTTCAATTATTTTAGCAGCAAAGAAAAAAATTCACCTCCTCAAGAAATCTGAAAACCGTCTTTTGAACTCGCCTACTGAGACTAATTTGCTGGTAATTTTGAAAGGGGAGAAACTATCTCAAGTTCGACGGAAATTAGCTTTGAAACTTGAGTTATCCACAATATAATGTCATTAGAATATATTGTAATGATTTAATTTTAATTAATATAATGTAATAAACATTAAGGCTCGTGTTTACATATAAAAAACTCTTTAAGGAACCCTTTTCTCAAAATTTTCTTGAAAATCCTTACTTGACGTTATTTCGTATTCATGAACCTAACTCGAAGTGATCTGTTCCTTCAAATAAAAGAAATCTTTCCGATTTCCCTCTGTTTTCAAGGTAGCTCTTGAAGTACCTTAAGAGTGCTCGAAGGGAGGGCTCTCATTGGCTGAGAATCAATTCTTGATTTTCACTTAAACCCTTGCCTTAAGGAACAGAAAAGGAATCTTCAAGGTATCCTTTTGATTAAGAAAAGGAGAGTTTCAAGGAACGTTTACAAATACGGGTCTGAAAGAAAACTTGATTGGGCGCAGTCACTCGGTAGATTCACGAACTAGAAGCCAACCTGCGCATGCCCAAACATTCCCAAGCATATTAAGAAGGTCCTTAATTAAGGAGTAAATATGTCTCTTGTTCGTTATTTCCATTTTTTTAATTTGTCTAAAATCTGGTAAATGAACGAGATTGAGTTTTATTCCACGTATGTTCCCTTTTTTCCAGCACACATTTAAGGTTAATAAAAAAATATAGCAATGTACGGTAAAAATTATAATGTAAACACGAAAGGGAAGGGGAAAAAAAATTGGATTGTTAGCATTTAGAGCGGGTTTATAAATAACAAGGTAAAGAAGCGGATCCGGGAGTCCTGTGTAAATATCCCAGGGTCATCCCTTCACCAGTCACATCTTGTATTTTTGTTAGGAACTCACACAGAACAAAAGTTACCATTTCTAGAGCTGACGAGAACTCGGAAAGGTGGGATTAAAACTTTAGTGGCTCTACTTTACTTTTTTTTTTTCTTATGCGGCAAAGTTGCACCTTTTAAATTCTTTAAAGTCTAGCTGTGTTATTTAGCGCTTTTAACTTTCTCAAACAGAATTTATTGTAGTAACCTAAGGCACAAATGCTAGACTTCTCTTCCACATTATGAAGTCAAAGCAGGACGATTGCAACCAGCTGATCAAATTTTCATAAGAGTCATCGACTTGAAAATTTTGGTGCTTCATAGATCTTATCTACCATACGTCCCGCTTTGGATGGCTTGGTCGCGTTGAACCCATGATCCACTTAAAGTGAAGGTAGGAAACAGTGACAAAACCTTCCTGGGTTTAGCTAAAGTGCTCCAGTGTTCAACACCCTATAACCGAGTATGGAAAAGGAGACCACGCGTCCCGCTTTGTGCGGGACTGGGGACTGTACCGCTTCAAAGGTTATGTCCCGTTCTCCCGATGATGTCATAGGGGGATATATGTCTCGCTTTGAAGAATGTCCCGCTTTGGGAGGCCATCTTCCTTTAGGGTAGTTTTTGATTTCTGGACCTTTCTTTGCAGTTTTTGCCCAAGAAAAAAACCCTTAAAATCATCGCCTTAGGTCACCGGCATTGGAATCAATGCATCACCTATTGGCTAAATCGGAACTTTGGCGAATTTTCCTGGCTGTGCACATTCTCAGTTTTTGGCCCAATAACCATTTTTCCAGCAGATTTCCTCGGTTTTTCTGTCATAAAATGATCCCTTTGACCAGAATTGTCGTTTTTCTCCATCTTTCAGCAAATTTTCCTAATTTTAAGGTGTTTTTCACAGTTTCTGGCGCTACAAACTCTCTTTCTACCGAATTTAAGTTCGTTTTCTTTGGTTTTTTCGCCGGTAGAGAAGTAACAATATAGGAGGGGGAAGTATATAGGAGGGGGAATTATATGGGAGGGGAAGGTTTGGTCCCGATTCAGCGCGTCCCAGTTCGGCGCGTGATGGGATTATTACCTGTATAGATCTTTTTCAGTTCCACATTAGCGCCCGAAGGATTTATGACATTAAATAAAAACAACCTTTCTCCCACTTCGGCGCCTCCTACTAGAAAGGATGTTTTCATTTTTATCAACACCCGAACGAAATAAAGAGTGTATACGTGTCGACATAATGACATAATGCATTTGACCACAAAATAGCAGAAATCGCGAGTTCCGTTCACCATAAAAAATCAGCAACTCAACAAAGAAAATAGTCTAAAACATAATACATCTCACCAAAAAGAGAAGATTTAACTTTGTTGTTTTTGCATAAAATTTGTCGTTTCAATATAGCGCAGTTGAACATAAAGGAAATTTTCATTTTAAAAAAACTTGTTGTTTCGCCATAAAACTGTTTCTGCCGTTTGGGCATAATACATCTCACCATAAACTAGGGACAGCCAATGAGCAAGCCTATTTTCGCAATTGCATTATGCCGAGACGCTGGTGAGCTACAGATATTTTATGTTCAACTGCTTTAGGGTGAAATGCGTTTTGTTGAACGGTGTTCTCCCGAAATGCATAACCTCCAATCGTACGGGCTGCACAACGCGCTGAAGTGGGACTGCAAGCATAATAAGGCGCTGATCTGGGACTTTTGACCCTTGGGCGCTGAAATGGGACGCGCCGAATCGGGACCACACCGAGGGGAAGTATGACTGAGGGGGAATATAACAGGGGGAAATATAACGGAGGGGGAAGTATAACGGAAGGGGAAGTATAAGGGAACGAAAGTATAACAAAGGGGAAAAGTATAAAGGAGGGGGAAGTATAAAAGAGGGAAGTATAAGGAAGGGGAATTATATAGGAGGGGAAGTATAAGAGGGGGGGATTTTTTTTTTTGGAAAATTTTCTGAGTTCTTTTTTTCGAAAATTTTTCCAAGTGTCAAGGTAGGAATGTGGGCTCTTCGGCCTAGGGATGTGCCTCTCTTAATGGGTAGAAGTATGAAATTTCCCCCTACTAAAAAAAAAATAACTAAAAAGTGGATTTTTACACCAAAAATTCTTAAAAATATAAGGATTAATAGGTGAAAATTTTGTGAAAATCGGACGAACGGATTTTTTAAAATTTCAAACAGATATCTCCGCCATTTTTTCGAAATTCAAAAATCGCCCTCATTACATTCTTCTTCACCGGCTAAAGAAATTTGTGTGAAAATTTGGTGAAAATCTGATGAAAACTGTGGCCGTAAAGTGTTCCAGAAAAAAAGCTACGGCCGGCCGGCACCACAGACAAAGTTGAGATCGGTATAGATCCATATTCGCATTGAACCTCCGGGGTCTGGAAGACCCTTCCCCAGAAACCCGAGGTGGTGGGTATCACAATAACTTCTTTAAGGAAGTTAAAAATTTGAGGCAAAAAAATTTGTTTAGCAAAAAAAGTTCTCCCTGTTGTTGCAAATAAAGTCGTTTTTCTCAATTTTGGCCAAGAGGAGCAAAAGTTCCTTCATTTTAAGGATTTTTTCAGTTCCTTAACCTTTTAGCGGATTTTCGCGCGTTTTCCTTGAAATTTGGCAAAGAAAACCAATTTTCCAGGCGTTTTTACTCGGTTTTTCACCCTGAAAAAGCTCCCCCTGGCCTTTTGAAAACCTCGAGGACGCAATTTCCTAGGTTGATTAATAAAAGCTCTTTTAGAAGTGGTTATTTACACGACTATAGTGAGACAAGTGGGTACTCCAGTCAGACAGAATCGATGAGGGAAACTAGTGCAATTTATTAAGTTATTATGAATGTTAAACTTTTATTTTTCTGCGGTCAAATAACCTTTTGTATTTTCAAATTGTTTTTACTTTCCGTAAAATGACATTGAAAACTACGGAGCTCTTTTTTATCATAAAATATTCACGGCCCCCTTTCCAACTGTTCCAAGTACCTGTTGCGAAAGGGGGAAAATTCAAATGACCCAAGCAAGTATGAAATTATAATGCACGCCTCTTCTTTCTGTTATAAACAAATAAATGTATATTCTGTTTTTAAAACATGGTGAAATGATCATAATGATCATCCGAAGAAAAATATTGTAATAACCTCGTAGACTAGAAATGAAAAACCCCAAAGAAAGTATAACGGAGGGGACGTACAACGGAGGGGGAAGTATAACGGAGGGGGAAGTTTTTTTTGAGTTTTTGAAAAAAATTTTAAGCTCTTTTTTCCGAAAATTTTTTAAGTGTCAAGGTTGAATAATGGGCTCTTAGGCCCACGGATGTGCCTTCTAAGGTTTTTCAAGAAATTTTTTAAGTTTTTTTTTAATTTTCTAAGTTTTTTTTTTAATTTTCCGAGTTTTTTTTTTTAATTTTTTAAGCTCTTTTTTCGAAAATTTTTAAGTGTCAAGGTAGAAATAATGGGCTCTTTGGCCCACGGATGTGCCTCTCGTAATGGGTAGAAGTATGAAATTTCTCCCTACTATAAAAAATAATAATTAAAAAGTGGCAATTTTTTTACACCAAAAATTCTTAAAAAATATAAGGAGTATTTGGTGAAAATTTTGGTGAAAATCGGACCAACGGTTTGGCCGCAACGAATTTTTTAAAATTTCAAACCGACATATCTCCGCCATTTTTTCGAAATTCAAAAATCGCCCTCGTTACATTCTAGTTCACCGGCTAAAGAAATTTGTGTGAAAATTTGGTGAAAATCGGATGAAAACTGTGGCCGTAAAGTGATCCGGAAAAGAATGGTACGGACGGCCGGCCGGCACCACAGACAGAGTTGAGATCGGTATTTATCAATATTCGATTTGACCCTCCGGGGTCTGGAAGACCCTTCCCCAAAAACCCGACGTGGAGGGTATCACAACTTCTTTAAGGAAGTTAAAAGTAACTTTATCTTCTTATCTTTTTATATTAAAAAATCTACGATATTTGAGACATTGTTCAAGAAAAACTAATTGTTTGGCAATTTTTCAAGAAATCATAATCATATCTGTAATCGTAATTATAATCAAAATAATATGAGTACGATTATGCTCTACTCTACGGAGTTTGGAAAATTACGGTGCCCAAAAATCTCGCAAGTTAACCCTCAATTGAATGGATCTTTCTGAAAGTAAAAACAGTGAAAAAGAAGTAAGGTCCGATTTATCCGAGGCCCTTTTCTAAAATTCAGTGGGCGGAATAATGAGATCGCTCCCTGGAAGTTTGCTCTTATTATTAAAAAACTGTATTTTTCGGAAATAGTTAAAAGTGGTGACATTTAAATAGATTCTGTTTAGATTTTATCAATGGATTGATATTGGGAGGTTTCAGAGGAGAGAGGATCCAATCAGGAGCGAAGACAAAAAGGGTCATCAAGGTGAAAGGCCGCTGTGGAAGTGCATACGGCGAAGTCATCAGTTCCCTTTAGCACGATAAGAGAAGACGGGGAGGTTGAAAGAAGAAACAGCTGAAGAACCGCCTTTCAACCCACAAAAATTCGGGCGTAAGTTTTGCTATTTGAGAGGGGTGAGACGAAGATGAGAAAACACGTTCAAGGTCATCTACAGGTTGTCCGGAAACACATGGCATACGTCTGGGAGAGCGTTAAAAAGGGGTTTTATGAAAATCAAATGAGAACCCCTATTTTTTATTTCAGATTCGTAATCTACGCAAAATTTCAAGTAGATTTGACTATATTTATGACCATTTTCGACAACTTTAAAAAATGTCAAATTTTAGCGTTTTTGCGCTAAAATCCGTTAAAATCGACCTAAGAGATTCATTTTTTTTTAATTCCACTTATTTTTTTCCGAAGATTCCAACTGTCACAAATTCGACTATCTTCGCATTCTGCATCACGAGATTTCGTCGCTAACGGCTTTTTTTCAAGTTAGAACCCAAATTTTTAGTTCAGAAATAAAATTAGCGGTTGTTGAAAGGAATTTTTCTTTCGGACCACAAATTTTGAAAGAGCTACAGCGTCTTTTGTGTTTGTGCATCAAAAATTAAAAATCCGTTAACAAATCGCTAATTTTCATTTCTGAAGAAATTTGGGTTCTAACTTGAAAAAAGGCCGTCAGCGACGAAATCTCGTGATGCAGAATGCGAACATGCTCGAATTTGTGACAGTTGGATTCTTCGGGGAAAAAAAATAAGTGGAAAAAAAAAATGAGTCTCTTAGGTCGATTTTAACGGATTTTAGAGCAAAAAACGCTAAAATTTGACATTTTTTAAAGTTGTCGAAAATGGTCATAAATATAGTCAAATCTACTTGAAATTTTGCGTAGATTACGAATCTGAAATAAAACATAGGGGTTCTCATTTGAAATAACGAAGTTCTGTTTAGGACACCCTGTATATCCAAAACGCATTGTAAACTACACCATCAAATTCTTTGATTTAAATAAGGGGGGGTTTACATTTAACTTTTTTTCATAAATCCACTTTTTAACGCTCTCCCAGACGTATGCCATGTGTTTCCGGACAACCTGTAGATGACCTTGAACGTGTTTTTCTCATTTACTCTTCGTCTCACCCCTCTCAAATAGCAAAACTTACGCCCGAATTTTTGTGGGTTGAAAGGCGGTTCTTCAGCTGTTCTTCTTTCAACCTCCCCGTCTTCTCTTATCGTGCTAAAGGGAACTGATGACTTCGCCGTATGCACTTCCACAGCGGCCTTTCACCTTGATGACCCTTTTTGTCTTCGCTCCTGATTGGATCCTTTCTCCTCTGAAAACGGACACCTCCCAATATCAATCCATTGATATAAAGGGAGAAACTGAGATACAAAAAGTCGGTACAAAGGGTACCTACTGGAAATTGGCGGAATATCTGGTGAAAAGGGTTTTCGGACGAATGAGACGATTGCCCCGGGGTGAATTTTCGGTCGAAAAGCCTCCCAGTCAAACGAAACCAATGTTCAAAAATTGATTATCGAGTTATTGAAATATGTGACCTAATTAAATGTTTGTTTTGCTTCTGGAAGACTTAGGAGATAGGAGCCCCTTGGGGTCTTTTCGAAACATAAACACGAAAATTGAAGTATTGATTCGAATTGGTGGATCAAAA